>CM033474.1:247209702-247366324 GCA_019447015.1 Hymenochirus boettgeri
ATAACCGGGCTGGTTAACAGAGTAGGATTGGCCTGTAATGTTAGATTTATATATATATATTATAAGATACCATAGACTCGTACGCCTGGTTACCAGATGGTGAGATTTAAGGTAATTTATCATATATAGATATATAGAACCATATACTGTGGCTGGTTACCAGTAGGTGTAATTGTAAGGTTAGATTTATCATATATAGATAAATATATCATAGACTGTGCTGGTTCAATATGTAGGATGTAAGTTATATTTATCATTATAGATATATAGATACATAACCGTTGCTGGTTAACAGATAGGTGGGATGTAAGGTTAGATTTATATATAGATATATAGATACCATAGACGTGCTGGTTACCAATAGGTAGGATGTAAGGTAGATTTATCATCATATAAGATAATAGATACTAAGACGTGCGGTTAACCAGATAGGTAGGATGTAAGGTAGATGTATCATATATAGATATATAGATACCATACTGTGCTGGTTCCAGATAGGTAGGTGTTAAGGATAGATTTTCATATAATAGATAACCATTACTGTGCTGGTTCCAGATAGGTAGGATGTAGGATAGATTATCATATATAGATATATAGATACCATATACTGTGCTGTGTTACCATAGGTAGGATGTAAGGCTAGATTTATCTATAAGATATATAGATACCATATGACTGTGCTGGTTCCAGATAGGTAGGATGTAAGGGTAATGTATCATATATACGATATATAGATACCATAGACTGTGCTGGTTACCATTAGGTAGGATGTAAGGTATTTTATCATATATAGATATATAAGATACCATATAACTGTGCTGTTTACCAGATAGGGGGATGTAAGGAGAGATTTATCATATAGATATATAGATACCATATAGCTGTGCTGGTTACCAATAGGTAGGAATGTAAGGTAGATTTATCATCATATAATATATATAGATATCCATAGATTGTGCTGGTTACCGGATAGGTAGGATGTAAGATAGATTTCATATATAGATATATAGATACCATAACTGTGCGTGGTTACCGGATAGGTAGGAGTAAGGGTAATTTATCATATATAGATATATATGATACATATACTGTGCTGGTTACCGATAGGTAGGATGTAAGGATGGTTTATCATATTAGATATATAGATACCATATCTTGTGCTGGTTACCGGATGGTAGGATGTAAGTAAGGTTTATCATATATAGATATATAGATACCATAATCTGTGCTGGTTACCGGATAGGTAGGATGTAAGGTAGATTTATCATATATAGATATATAGATACCATATACTGTGCTGGTTCCACCGGATAGGTAGGATGTAAGGTAGATTTATCATATATAGATATATATAGTACCATATACTGTGCTGGTCCCGGATAGAGGATGTAAGGTGTATCAATATATATATAATAGACCATATACTGTGCTGGTTACCGGATAGGTAGGATGTAAGGCAGATTTATCATATATAGATATAGATACCATATACTGTGCTGGTTACCGGATAGGTAGGATGTAAGGTAGATTTATCATATATAGATATATAGATACCATATACTGTGCTGGTTACCGGATAGGTAGGATGTAAGGGTAGATTTATCATATATAGATATATATACCATATACTGTGCTGTTACCGGATAGTAGGATGTAAGGGTAGATTTATCATATATAGATATATAGATATCATATACTGTGCTGGTTACCGATGGTAGGATTAAGGGAAGATTTATCATATAAGATTATAATATCATATACTGTGCTGGTTCCCAGATATAGATGTAAGGATAGATTTATCATATCTAGATATATTAGATATCATATTGTGCTGGTTACAAGATAGGGTAGGATAAAGGTGATTTTATCATATATAGATTATAATACCATAGACTGTGCTGGTTACCAGATAGGTAGGATGTAAGGTAGATTTCTATATATAGATATATAGATACCATAGACTGTGCTGGTTACCAGATGGTAGGATGTAAGGGTAGATTTATCATATATAGATATATAGATATCATAACTGTGCTGGTTACCAGGATAGGTAGGATGTAAGGGGAAGATTTATCATATATAGATATATAGATACATATACTGTGCTGGTTACCAGATAGGTAGGATGTAAGGTAGATTATCATATATAGATTATAATAGATATCCAATATATCTGTGCTGGTTACCAGATAGGTAGGATGTAAGGGATTTTATCTATATATAGATATATAAACAATGCATATACTGTGCTGTTTACCAGATAGTAGATGTAAGTAAGTTTATCATATATAGATATATAGATACCATAACTGTGGCGGTTCCCAATAGGTAGGATGTAAGGATAGTTTATCATATATAGATATATAGATACCATATACTGTGCTGGTTACCAGATAGGTGGATGTAAGGTAGTTTCATATATAGAATATATAGATACCATGACTGCTGGTTACCAGATAGGTAGGATGTAAGGATAGATTTATCATATATAGATATATATAACATATACTGTGCTGGTTACCAGATGGTAGGATGTAAGGTTAGATTTATCATATATAGATATATATAGATACATCAAACCGTGCTGGTTACAGATAGGTGGGAGTAAGGTTAGATTTATCAATATAGATATATAGATACCATAGGACCTGTGCTGGTTACCCGATAGGTAGATGTAAGTTAGATTTATCATATATAGATATATAGACCATATACTGGTGCTGGTTACCAGATAGGTGGATGTAGAGAATTTATCATATATAGATATATAGATATCCATATACTGTGCTGGTTACCAGATAGGTAGGATGTAAGGTTAGATTTATCATATATAGATATATATATACCATGACCGTGCTGGTTAACCAGATAGGTGGATGTAAGGTTAGATTTATCATATATAATATATAGATACCATAACCGTGCTGGTTACCAGATAGGTAGGATGTAAGGTTAGATTTATCATATATAGAATATATATACTATATAACTGTGCTGGTTACCAGATAGGTAGGATGTAAGGTAGATTTATATATAGATATATAGATAACCATATACTGTGCTGGGTACCATATAGTAGGATGTAAGGATAGATTTAATCATATATAAGATACCATATACTGGCTTGTTCCCAGATGTAGGTGTTAAGGATAGATTTATCATATATAGATTATAGATACCATAACTGTGCTGTTTACCAGATGGTAGGATGTAAGAGTAGATTTATCATATAATAGATATATAGATCACTGTGCTGGTTACCAGATAGGTAGGATGTAGGGTAAGATTTATCATATATAGATATAATTAGAATACCATAGCCTGTGCTGGTTACCAATGGTAGGATGTAAGGTAGATTTATCATATTAGATATATATACATATACTGTGCTTTTACCAGATAGGTGAGGATGTAAGGAAGATTTATCATATAGATAATATAGTACCATAACTGTTTGGTTACCAGATAGGTAGGATGTAAGGATAGATTTATCATATATAGATATATAGATCATATGTGTGCTGGTTACCGATAGGTAGGATGTAAGGTAGATTTATCATATATAGATATATAGATACCATATACTGTGGCTGTTACCGGATAGGTAGATGTAAGGGTAGATTTATCATATTAGATATATAGATACCTATACCTGTGCTGGTTACCGAGATAGGTAGGATGTAAGGAGGTTTATCATATATAGATATATAGAACCATATCTGTGCTGGTTCCGATGGTAGGATGTAAGGCTAGTTTTAATATATAGATATATAGATACCATATACTGTGCTGGTTACCGATAGGTAGGATGTAAGGTAAGGTTTTATCATATATAGATATATAGATACCATATACTGTGCTGGTTACCGGATAGGTAGGATGTAAGGTAGATTTATCATATATAGATATATAGTATCATATACTGTGCTGGTTACCGGATATGTAGGATGTAGTGATTTATCATATATAATATATAGATACCATATACTGTGCGGTTACGCTAGGTAGGATGTAAGGGTAGATTTATCATATATAGATATATAGATACCATATACTGTGCTGGTTACCGGATAGGTAGGATGTAAGGCTAGATTTATCATAATAGTATATAGATACCATACGGTGCTGGTTACCGATAGGTAGGATGTAGGGTAGATTTATCATATATAGATATATAGAATACCATATACTGTGCTGGTTACCAGATAGGTAGGATGTAAGGGTAGATTTTATCATATATAGATATATAATATCATATACTTGCTGGTTACCAGATTAGGTATGATGTAAGGAATTTAAATCTATAATAGATATATGATATCATATACTGTGCTGGTTACCATAGGTAGGATGTAGAAGATAGATTTATCTATATATTATATGATATCAATACTGTGCTGGTTACAAATAGGTAGGATGTAAGGTAGATTTATCATATATAGATATATAAGATACCATAGACTGTGCTGGTTACCAGATATAGGATGTAAGTTAGATTTAATTATAAAGATATATATCCATACTGTGCTGGTTACCAGTAGGTAGATGTAAGGTAGATTTATCTATATAGATATATATATCCATAACTGTGCTGGTTACCAGATAGGTAGGATGTGGGAGATTTATCAATATATATATATAATAGTATCATATACTGTGCTGTTTACCAGATAGGTAGGATGTAAGGATGATTTATCATATATAGATATAATAGATACACTATCTGTGCTGGTTACCAGAATATAGGATGTAAGGATAGGTTAATCATATATAGATATATAATATCATATTGTGCTGGTTACCAATAGGTAGGATGTAAGGTAGATTTATCATATATAGATATTATATACCATAACTGTGCTGGTTACCAATAGGTAGGATTAAGGATAGGTTTTACATATAAATATATAGATACCATATACTGTGCTGGTTACCAGATAGTAGGATGTAAGGTAGGATTTTCATTATATATATATAGATACCATACTGTGCTGGTTACCGATAGGTAGGATGTAAGGATAGATTTATCATATATAGATATATAAGAACCATATACTGTGCTGGTTACCAGATAGGTAGAGGTAGGTGTAGATTTATCATATATAGATATATAGATCATATACTGTGCTGGTTACCGATAGGTGGATGTAAGGTAGATTATCATATATAGTATACCATAGACGTGCTGTTACAATAGGTGGGATGTAAGGTTAGATTTATCATATAAGTATATAGATACCATAACTGTGCTGGTTACCATATAGGTAGGATTAGGGTGATTTATCATATATAATATATAGATACTATAACGTGTCTGGTTACCAGATAGGTAGGATGTAAGGTAGATTATCATATATAATATATAGATACCATATACTGTGCTGTTACCAGAAGAGTAGGATTTAAGGATAGATTTATCATATATAGATACCATATACTGTGCTGGTTACCAGATAGGTAGGATGTAAGGATAGATTTATCTATATATATATATAGATACCATATACTGTGCTGTTTACCAGATAGGTAGGATGTAAGAGAGATTTATCATATATAAATATATAGATACCATATACTGTGCTGGTTACCAGATAGGTAGGATGTAAGGTGTGATTTATCAATATTAGATATTAGATACCATATACTGGCTGGTTACCAATAGGTTAGGATGTAAGGTAGATTTATCATATATAGATATTGATTCCATAACTGTGCTGGTTACCAGTTAGGTAGGATGTAAGGATAGATTTATCATATATAGATATATAGATACCATATACTGTGCTGGTTACCAGATAGGTAGGATGTAAGATAGATTTATCATATATAGATATATAGATACTATAATACTGTGCTGGTTACCAGATAGGTAGGATGTAGTAAGATTTATCATATATAGATATATAGATACCATAGACTTGCTGTTTTACCAGATAGGTAGGATTTAAGGATAGTTTATCATATATAAATATATAGATACCATAACTGTGCTGGTTACCAGATAGGTAGATGTAAGGTAGGTTTATATATATGATATATATAATATAATACTAGACTGTGCTGGTTACCAGATAGGTAGGATGTAGATTAGATTTATCATATATAGATAATTAAAACCAATATACTGTGCTGGTTACCAGATAGGTAGGATGTAGTTAATTTATCATATATAGATATATAGATATCATATACTGTGCTGGTTACCAGATAGGTGGGATGTAAGGCTAGATCTATCATATATAGATACCATAGACCGTGCTGGTTACAGATAGGTGGGATGTAAGGTAGATTTATCATATATAGATATATAGATACCATAGACGTGCTGGTTACCAGATAGTAGGATGTAAGTTAGATTTTATCATATATAGATATATGATACTATAGACGTGCTGGTTACCAGATAGGTAGGATGTAGGTAGAGTTATCATATATAGATATGATCCATATACTGTGCTGTTACCAGATAGGTAGGATGTAGGATAGATTTATCATATATATAGATACCATATACTGTGCTGGTTACCAGATAGGTAGGATGTAAGGATAGATTTACATATTAGATATATATGATACCATATACTGTGCTGTTACCAGATAGGTAGGATGTAGAGTAGATTTTACATATAAGATATATAGATACCATACCTTGCTGGTTACCAGATAGGTAGTGTAAGGTAGATTTATCATATATAGATATATAGATACCATATACTGTGCTGTTACCAGATAGGTAGGATGTAGGCTAATTTATCATAATAGATATAATAGATCCATAACTGTGCTGTTACCAGTATGTAGGATGTAAGGATAGTTTATCATATATAGATATATAGATACCAATACTGTGCTGGTACCATAGGTAGGATGTAATAGATTTATCATATATAGATATATAGATACATATACTGTGCTGGTACCAGATGGTAGGATGTAAGGGTAGATTTATCATATAGATTATAATACCATATACTGTGCTGGTTACCAGATAGTGGGGATGTAAGGTGATTTATCATATAGATTATATAGATATCATAACTGTGCTGTTACCAGATGGTAGGATGTAAGGTAGATTTATCCATAATAGATAATAGAACCATATACTGGTGCTGGTTACCAATAGGTAGGATGTAAGGATAGATTTATCATATAATATATATAGATACCATATCCTGGTTGGTTACCAGATAGGTAGGATGTAGGATAGATTTATCATATATAGATATATAGATTATATATTGTGCTTGTTACCATAGGTAGGATGTAAGTAGATATCATATATATATATAGATACCATAACTGTGCTGGTTACCGGATAGGTAGGATGTAAGGTAGATTTATCATATATAGATATAGAACCATTACTTGCTGGTTACCGATAGGTGGATGTAAGGCTAGTTTATCATATTAGATTATATACATATACTGTGCTGGTTACCGGATAGGTAGGATGTAAGGTAGATTTATCATATATAGATATATAGATACCATATACTGTGCTGGTTTACCGGATTATATATAGATCCATATACTGTGCTGGTTACCGGATAGGTAGGATGTAGGTAAGATTTATCATATATAAATATATAGATACCATATACTGTGCTGTTACCGATAGGAAGATAAGGGAGATTTTCATATATAGATATATAGATACATATACTGTGCTGGTTACCGGATAGGTAGGATGTAAGGTGATTTATCAATATAGATATAGATACCATATACTGTGCTGGTTACCGGATAGTAGGATGTAAGGGTCAGATTTATCATATATAGATATATAGATACCATATACTGTGCTGGTTACCGGATAGGTAGGATGTAAGGTAGATTTATCATATATAGATATATAGATACATAGCTTGCTGGTTACCAAGATAGGTAGGATGTAAGGGAGGAAGATTTATCATATATAGATATCATATATTGTGCTGGTTACAAGATAGGTGGTGTAAGGATAGATTTATCATATATAGATATTAGATATCATATATTGTGGCTGGTTACCAGATAGGTAGGATGTAAGGTTAGATTTATCATAATATATATAGATACCATATACTGTGCTGGTTACCAGATAGGAAGGATGTAAGGTAGATTTATCATATTAGATATATAGATACATATACTGTGCTGGTTACCATAGGTAGGATGTAAGGTGATTTTCAATATAGATATATAGATATCAACATACCTGTGCTGGTTACCGATAGGTAGGATGTAAGGGCAGATTTATCATATATAGATATAAGATACATATACTGTGCTGGTTACGAATAGGTAGGATGTAAGAGAGATTTATCATATATAGTATATCTAGATACATATACTGTGCTGGTTACCGATAGGTGGATGTAAGGTGAGATTTATCATATATATGATATATAGATACCATATACTGTGCTGGTTACCGATAGGTGAGGATGTAAGGGTAATTTTTATCATATATAGAATATAAGATACATAGACTGTGCTGGTTCCAGATAGGTAGGATGTAAGGGAAGATTTATCATATATGATATATAGATATCATATACTGTGCTGGTTACCAATAGGTAGATGTAAGGATAGATTTATCATATATAGATATATGATATCATAATTTGCTGGTTACCAGATAGGTAGGATAAGGATAGATTTATCATATATAGATATATAGATACCATAAGACTGTGCTGGTTACCCAATAGGATGTAAGGTTAGATTTATAATATATAGATATATAGATACCATAACTGTGCTGGTTACCAGATAGGTAGGATGTAAGGTAGATTTATCATATATAGATATATAAGATAACATAACTGTGCTGGTTACCAGATAGGTAGGATGTAAGGATAATTTATCATATATAGATATATATAACATATATTGTGCTGTTTACCAGATAGGTAGGATTAAGGATAGATTTATCATATATAGTATTAGATACCATATACTGTGCTGGTTACCAGATAGGTAGGATGTAAGGTAGATTTATCATAATAGATATATAGATACCATATAGACTGTGCTGGTTACCAGATAGGTAGGATGTAAGTAGATTTATCATATAAGATATATATAGACATATATTGTGCTGGTTACCAGATAGGTAGGATGTAAGATAGATTTATCATATATAGATATATATAGATACTATATTGTGCTGGTTACCAGATAGGTAGGATGTAAGGATAGGTTTATCATATATAGATATATTAGATACCATAACTGTGCTGGTTACCAGATAGGTAGGATGTAAGGATAGATTTATCATATATAGATATATAGATACATATACTGTGCTGGTACCAGATGGTAGTGTAGGATAGTTTATCATTAAGATATATAATATGATCATATATTGTGCATGTTACAATAGGTAGGATGTAAGGATAGATTTATCATATATGATATACAGATACCATAACTGTGCTGGTTACCAGATAGGTAGTATGTAATGAGTTTATCATATATAAAATATAGATACCATATACTGTGCTGGTTACCAGATAGGTAGGAGTAAGGGTAGTTTATCATATATAGATATATAATACCAATAGACTGTGCTGGTTACCAGATGTAGGATTAAGGATGAAGTTATTCAATATAGATATATATAACCATTAACGGTGCTGGTTACCAGATAGTATGTAAGGTGATTATCATAGATATATAATCGATACATATACTGTGGCTGTTACCAGATAGGTAGAATGTAAGGTTAGATTTATCATTATAGATATATAGATACCATAGACGTGCTGGTTACCGATAGTAGGATGTAAGGTTAGATTTATCATATATAGATATATAGATACCATACGTGGGCTGGTTACCAGTAGGTAGGATGTAAGGTTAGATTATCATATATAGTATTAGATACCATATACTGTGCTGGTTACCATAGGTAGGATGTAAGGGTAGATATCATATATAGATATATAGATATCATATACTGTGCTGGTTACCAGATAGGTAGGATGTAGGTTAGATTTACTATATTAGATATTATATACCATAAAGTGCGGTTACCAGATAGGTGGGATTTAGGTAGATTTATCATATATAGATATATAGATACCATAGACGTGCTGGTTACCAGATAGGTAGGATGTAAGGTAGATGTCCATATTAGATATATAGATACTATAACGATGCTGGTTACCTAGATAGGTAGGATGTAAGGGATGATTATCATATAGATATATAGATACCATATACGGCTGCTGTTACCATATAGGTAGGATGTAAGGGATAGATTTATATCATATATAGATCCCATATACTGTGCGTTACCAGGATAGGTAGGATGTAAGGATAGATTTATCATAGATAGATATATAGATACCTATACTGTCTGGTTACCAGATAGTAGGATGTAAGGTTAGATTTATCATATAAGATTAATAGATACATCTGTGCTGGTTACCAGATAGGTAGGATGTAAGGGTAGATTTATCATATATAGATATATGATACATATACTGTGCTGGTTACCATATGGTAGGATGTAAGGTAGATTATCTATATAGTGTATATAGATACCATATACTGTGCTGTTACCAGATAGGGATGTAAGGATAGATTTATCAATATACAGATATATAGATACCATACACTGTGTTGGTTACCAGATAGGTAGATGTTAAGATAGATTTATCATATAGATATATATGATATCATAACTGTGCTGGTTACCGTAAGGTAGGATGTAAGTAGATTTATCATATATAGATTATAGATACATAACTGTGCTGGTTACCAGATGGTAGGATGTAAAGGTAAGTTTTATCATATATAGATATATATATACATAACTGTGCTGTTACCGGATAGGTAGGATGTAGGGATTTATCATATATAGATATATAGATACCATAGACTGTGCTGGTTACCAGATAGGTAGGATGTAAGGATAGGTTTATCAATATAATATTAGATACATATACTGTGCTGGTTACCAGATAGGTAGGATGTAAGGGTGGTTTCATATTAGATATATAGATACCATAGACGGTGCTGGTTACAGATAGGATAGGATGTAAGGATAGGTTATCATATATAAATATAGATACCATATACTGTGCTGGTTACCAGATAGGTGGATGTAAGGTTGTATCATATATAGATATAGATACATGACTGTGCTGGTTACCAATAGGTAGATGTAGGATAGTTTATATATATAGATATATAGATACCATATACTGTGCTGGTTACCAGATAGGTAGGATGTAAGGTTAGATTTATCATATATAGATATATAGATAATCATAGACTGTGCTGGTTACCAATAGGTAGGATGTAGGCTAATTTATCATATATAGATAACCATAGACGTGTGGTTACAATATGGTGGGATGTAAGGTTATGATTTACATATATAGATATATAGATACCATAGACCGTGCTGGTTACCAGATAGGTAGGATGTAAGGTTAGATTTATCATATATAGATATATAGATACTATAGACCGTGCTGGTTACCAGATAGGTAGGATGTAAGGTTAGATGTATCATATATAGATATTAAGATACCATATACTGCTGATTACCAGATGGTAGGATGTAAGGATAGATTTTATCATATATAGATACCATATACTGGTGCTGGTTACCAATAGGTAGGATGTAAGGATAGATTTATCATATTAGATTATAGATACCAATATCTGTGCTAGTTACCAGATGGTAGGATGTAAGGTAGATTTATCATATAAAGATATATAGATACCATATCTGTGCGGTTACCAGATAGGTAGGATGTAAGGGTAGATTTATCATATATAGATATATAGATACCATATACTGTGCTGGTTACCAGATAGGTAGGATGTAAGGCTAGATTTATCATATATATTATATTGATTCCATATACTGTGCTGTTACCAGTTAGGTAGGATGTAAGGATAGTATTATCATATTAGATATATAGATACCATAATACTGTGCTGGTTACCAGATAGGTTGGATTAAGGAGTTTATCATATAGATATATAAGATACCATACTGTGCTTGGTTACCATACAGGTAGGATGTAAGGGTAATTTATCATTATAGATAATATAGAAACCATATACTGTGCTGGTTACCAGATAGGTAGGATGTAAGGTAGATTTCATATATAGATATATAGATACCATATACTGTGCTGGTTACCAGATAGGTGGGATGTAGGTAGATTTATCATATATAGATATATGATACATCATAGACGGTGCTGGTTACCATAATGGTAGGATGTAAGGATAGATGTATATCATATATAGATATATATAGAATATCATATATTGTGCGGTTACCGGATAGTAGGATGTGAGATAGATTTATCAATAGTAGTATATAGATACCATAACTGTGCCTGGTTACCGGATAGGTAGGATGTAAAGGTAGATTTATCATAAGATATTAGATACCATAGTACTGTGCTGGTACCGGATATAGGATGTAAAGGTTATCATATATAGATATATATGATACCATATACTGTGCTGGTTACCGGATGGTAGGTGTTAAGCATATGATAAATCTATCTTTTCATCCTACCTATCTGGTAACCAGCACAATATATGGTATCTATATATCTATATATGATAAACCTACCCTTACATCCTACCTATCTGGTAACCAACACAGTATATGGTATCTATATATCTGTATATGATAAATCTATCCTTACATCCTACCTATCTGGTAACCAGCACAGTGTATGGTATCTATTTATCTATATATGATAAATCTAGCCTTACATCCTACCTATCTGGTAACCAGCACAGTCTATGATTTCTATATATCTATATATGATAAATCTAGCCTTACATCCCACCTATCTGGTAACCAGCACAGTATATGGTATCTATATATCTATATATGATAAATCTACACTTACATCCTTCCTATCTGGTAACCAGCACAGTATATGCAGGGAGATTCAATAAAAGTTCTTATCGTTTAAAATGGTGCTAATTTTGCCCCAACCAATCAGAACTTAGGTAACATTTGAAAGCTAACATCTGATTGGTTGGGGCAAAATTAGCACCATTTTAAACAATAAGAACTTTTATTGAATAACCCCCATGGTATCTATATACCTATATATGATAAATCTCTCCTTACATCCTACCTATCTGGTAACCAGCACAGTATATGGTTTCTATATATCAATATATATGATAAATCTATCCTTACATCCTACCTATCTGGTAACTTACCTCTTGTGGCAAAGCTGTAGCACTTCTATTTATATAATTTATATATTTATGTACTGAACTATCTATGTATTTATCCCCCTTGTATGACTTTCTTGTATTTTATTGCTGTACAGGGCTGCATCCCCAATTGGTGCTTTATAAATAAACTATACACACATTTAAGGATAGTGGGCATTTGGGACTTTCTTTGCTTGTTGGATATACACACATACATACATACATAAAAATGAATGTAAACCTGGGATGTTTAACCTGCAGAACTGTCTGTGGGATGGTTAAAGGGCATGTAACTATTATACTTACAGACCCCAGAACTGCACACTAAACAAGTTATTCAGCTGATCCCTGCAGGCACACTGCTGATTTTATTAAGTGCAATGAAAACTCAGAGAGCTTTCCGCATGCTCACCTGAGGTTTCACTGTACTCAATGGACACACATTTGGGTAGACACTAATCATTGGCTGTGATGTCATCTGTGAGAGCTGTGACTGTTGGTCTACCCAGAAGAGCCAGATTGAATAATCAATCCTACCTCCCTGCCCAGGTACTTTTCATTCCTAAAAAGTTAATTTTGACAGTATATTTGTCCTTTAAACAATGTGAGGTTACAAACCAAATTTTCCTTTAACCTACTTTACCTCTGGGTTTTCAAGTTGGTCCTTTTCAGAGTCCCTGTCAGTAGGAGGTGATCTTGCACAAGATATTTTAGTTTTTATTTAGGAAGCCTAGAATTAAATTGTGTTGCAGTCACATAAAGATTCCTGCCTGTATTTTATCAAAGAATAAAAATCTTAATAGCCTTTATGATCTATTCCTTATTGATGTGGATATTTCTGATAAAATATTTGGCGTTTCTCACTTTCATCAGCTGATTGTGAAAGAATGGGTCTGAACACGCTACAAGCCCCGGTATTCTACGATCATCGGATCCTCGACCCATATATATATTTATTTGTCACCAGTCCAATAGACTGGAATGGAGCTTACATCACCAGCAGCAAAGGACCATGGGAAATATAAAGAAAAGGTAACGTCATGGATTGGAATGGTTTTAAGATATTTGCTAGAAAAAAACAAACCTAACAAAGGTCCACATTACATGGGGAATCACCTTTAAATTGTATGGTACAAATGATCTAAGTGCATTTGATAATATAATAACATACTGTTAACATTAAGACCTTTTTGTTTTTAGGAAAATTCTTGTAGAGATTAGAACATGGGTGACATTTTATATTCTACCAATGTACAATTTTTCCAATTTGTATATTCTGCTGTAACAGTCAATTAAAAGTGAGCAGCCTCAGGACCAGCCCAGTAAGCCTTGAGGTGGATTAGCAGTTATTAGTGTCACCCTCTCTTCTACTGTGAAAACACCGCACGAAGCACTAACTCTTTTTAATAGCGTTTGACTTGACTTCGGTCGGCCTACCTGACTTTTCTAAGTGACCTAATTTACTTTTGTTCCTGAAATTCACTGTGTTATAGATATTTTCAGGGATTGTTGGTAAACACTAATGGACTCTCGTTCCCAGTAAATGCTTTGTGGACTAATCCCGGCTACTGGCAACAGCGAACTCTTTGAAAAGATGGACATTTAACTTCCTAAGCCTGAGTAGTTGTGATTGAGATAAGTACTGTTGGAATTTCTGTCTCAGTGTTTTCTGTGACCTGGGTGGCAGTAGGGCTCAGTAGAAATCACTCAACACTTGACTCTGTAATGCTTTTTCTCCATTTTCCTTTCATTGTGTTTTTTTTTTTGTAGGCTACTGTGGACACATGACTAGCTATGAACTTTTTACCTCCTATTTAGGTTGGCTCAAAAGAAAGTAAATGAGTCGCTGGCAATTGAAACTGTAAATTGATCCATTTCCAACAATTATGTGATCATATTGTACAGTATCTTTTCTTATTTTCTTATCTGGATACCACAATTCACCCTGTGGGCATGTGTGGTCTTTTTTTTTTAAATGATTAAATGCCATTTAATTAGTTACCATTAAGAATCCCAGAATGTAGAGGACATTAGCTTCCAATGAATTTTATTGTCATACATTGGGGTTTATTCATTTTGCCTGTGTTATAAATCTACATCGACCAATCTGATGTTATTAAGAAGAAACATCTAACTATAGTGGTCCAGTAAAAAGGTAACATCTGATTGGTTAAGGTACATTTTTGCAACTCTTTATTAATTATGATTGGGTCTCATTAACCTGTTGAGTTGGTCTGGGAAATCAATTCAGTAGCTACATTCCAATTCAATGATCTCTTCATAGTAGAACTATCGATCTAAACTGGTAAAATTGTTTGAAATTGCCCATTACTGGAAACTATAATTCTAATTTACTATCACGGTACAATTTATCTGATGACCTGTGCCCTATTTCTAATCTGAAAATCTTACAATTGAGGTGTCAATTAAGTGCCTTATCAAGTGGTGTGTGACAATTACATTATTGGAATTTCCCTCTCCCAGCGCTCCCCTTATAGTGATTACTGAGCATAAAGCAATTTTCCAGTAATTTACTAAACACTACACACTTCCTAGGAAAGGGGATTTTGCACTTGACACTGTTAGATCTTCATTAACTAAGTTTAATAACTTGTTTTTAGTATTGTTGTGAACTTATAATAACACATTTTAGTATCCCAATCATCATAAAGTATGCGAATAGTAATTTAATAGCTATACAGAAATTAACAAACCACAAACCAATTTTAAAACTCTCAATGAATGCACAGCAACCCTGGTTGTATCTATTAGCATGGGTGTAACTACCCAGCGAGCAGACACTGCAACCTCAGAGTGGCTCACGATCCAGGGGGCCCCATCTTGTTACTTTCCCTATGACAGATACAACCACCCCTGGAAAAATGCTGTAAATGAAGCAAGAAAGGGGCCCCATCATAGTTTTTCTAGTTACAGCCTGCTAATTAGTAATTACGGTTTGTTTTATGTCTCCTAACAAAAATATTGGTAGCAGGTAGCAGGTTTGGTACACAGGGAGATAAGGCCGGGACAAATGACTGTCGGTTGTGGCAATAGTGGGCGCGATCGACAGTGCGCGCGATCAATCATGCGGTCACATAGGGAACCGCAGGATTGCCCGTGATTTAACAATGGACCCAATCGCCTGTTCATCCGATTCGCCTCATACCATCAGATATTTCCACCTGACTTACTGATCCATGGCACTATCGGTGTGTTGGCTGGAAATATCTGATGGTGTGTACCCAGCATTAAACCACCAAACCACCAAAAAATATCTGTCGCTAGGTGAGTGTATGGTAAAATTAAAATAATTACATAAAATAAGTTGCATTAATTGTACATAAGCATGATAACCAATGGTTTATTTTTAATACATTCAATAGTTTGTAAAGTGGAAAGTCAATTGCTGGACTACGACATTTCTCATTTTACACATCTAGCGGCTTTGTTTGTAGTTCTTTTTAAGCAGTCATAGTAAGATGACTCCCATTGAATAGACTAGAGTGGCAGAAGGTTAAATGTGAGAACCTTGTGTTTTTTAGACTGATATTTTGCATCTTGCCAGGTTAATGAGGAAGTGAAACCTTACGCATTTGACAGTGTGCATTGTTGGCTGCTAGTTCGGTGTGACAAATTCCATTGAGAGGTACTTCACTTTCTATTGTAAACAAAAAGGTAAGGAATTTGCACAAAAATGTATTTGTGAACCTCTGCCTTTCATCAGGGTCTAAGCACATAGTAAACATCAGAATTCATTGGTCTTAATACACTATGGTGTTGAAACGTTTATCAACAAGCCTTTCCTTGAAGTGATATGATTGTAGGAGACATAGACTGTGATTTAAGGGAAAGATTTCCAATTCATTGCATTTTGTGTAGTTTAAGATTAAACATTACAAATTTACTCTTCGTGCCACTTACAAATGAAATCCATTCTTTAGTTAAAATAGAATCAATACAATATGAATGGGATTCTATATAGAATACTGTGTTAATAATTAGATTTTATTGTATTTATTCATTTTCTCATAATTCCATTTTCCCAGAGTTTCTTGCCTTATTTTTTTAACCTAGGGACAGTTGCTAGATCGTTCCTATGTCCAACAACAAGCAGCTAGTGACTGTATTGCTCCAGTGTGGCCCCAGGCAGCCTGCTCGGGCTTAAACCACT
The DNA here is from genome assembly GCA_019447015.1 of Hymenochirus boettgeri. Taxonomy (NCBI): domain Eukaryota; kingdom Metazoa; phylum Chordata; class Amphibia; order Anura; family Pipidae; genus Hymenochirus; species Hymenochirus boettgeri. Next base: position 247,227,071 of record CM033474.1, read on the forward strand.
AGTTGAAAAGAAATGTATCACTATAGTATTAAAATACCATGAGGGTTATTCAATAAAAGTTCTTATCATTTAAAATGGTGCTAACTTTGCCCCAACCAAGATGTTAGCTTACAAATGTTAAATAAGATCTGATTGGTTGGGGCAAAATTAGCACCATTTTAAAACGATAAGAACTTTTATTGAATCTCCCTGCTTATCATTTAGTAAGCACTATAGAATTAAAATGATGACTATACAGTTGAAACTATTACTATAGAATCAAAATAATTGCTACAGTGTCGTATTGCGTATTAAAGAATTGAAATGATCACTGCAGAATTCAAAGGATTGCTGTGGAATAAAAATGATAGCCGTAGAATTAAAATGATCCTTGTTGAATTATAATTATCTCTGCAAATTATCTCTGCAGAATTACAATAATCTCTGTAGAGTTAAAACGATTGCTGTAGAGTTAAAGGGTATGTCCACCTAAGCGAACGACTTTGGGGATTTCAGTTTTATTGAAGAATGGGTGGTAAAGGAGCTGTGTCTTACTTCCCTTACTTCACTAAAACTTGCAGGAGCCAAGGTAAAAAACTTGATCAGCGGAGAAGCGAGAGACCAGGTAAGTTCCTTACCTTTGTTCCTGGCTCCTGAAAGTTTTATTGAAGAATAGGAGGTAAGACACATCTCCTTAACCTCCCATTCTTCAACAAAATTGAAATCCCCAAAGTTGATTTCTTAGGTGGACATACCCTTTAAAATGATCGCTGTAGAATTGAAATGATCACTGTAGAATAAAAATGATCACTGTAGAATTAAAATGATTGTTGTAGAATAAAAATGATTGATTGCTGTAAAATTAAAATGATCACTGTAGAATAAAAATTATCGTTGTAGAATAAAAATTATCGCTCTAGAATAAAAATGATTGCTGTAGAATTAAAATGCTCGCCGTAAAATAAAAATGATTGCTATAGAATTAAAACGATCGCTGTAGAATAAAAATTATCGTTGTAGAATAAAAATGATTGCTGTAGAATTAAAATAATCACTGTAGTAGAATAAAAATGATTGTTGTAGAATTAAAATGCTCGCCGTAAAATAAAAATGTCACTGTAGAATTAAAATGATCCCTGTAGAATTAAAACAATCGCAGTAGAATAAAAATGATGGCTGTAGTATAAAAATGATCGCTGTAGAATTAAAATAATCGCTGTAGAATTAAAATGATCACTGTAGAAAAAAAATGATCGCAGTAGAATAAAAATGATGGTTGTAGAATTAAAATGATGGCTGTAGAATTAAAATAATCGCTGTAAAATTAAAATGATCGCTGTAGAATAAAAATGATCGCTGTAAAATTAAAACTATCGCTGTAGAATTAAAACGATTGTTGTAGAATTAAAATTATCACTATCGCTTTAGAAATAAACCAATTTCTGTAGAATTAAAACCATAATTTTAGAATTAAAATGATCGCTGTAGAATGAAACCGATCACTGTAGAATTAAAATTATTGTTGCAGAATTAAAATGATCGCTGTAGCACACACACACACACAGATATATGCTACCTGGTTCAATATCTTACCACAATTCTAATAATCTGGGATGAATTGTTGAGATTACAGGGACATTTTTTAGGATGTTTGTGGATTTTTTAATGTGTATACCTGTTTATCTTCTACTGTTTAAGTCCCCTGATTTATTAGAGAACAACATAGCCACAGGGTACTTATCAACCAATGCAACTGATTGCTTAAATGACAAGATGTAATTATCAAATACACATGTACATGCTAATTTTATTTTATCTGTTATTATATGTTGTTTACTTTTACAAAAATGTAATTAAACAAATGATTGAACAAAAAATTAATATTTAAATGATTGCTGTAGAATTTAAATGATTGCTGTAGAATTTAAATGATTGTTATAGAATTGAAAATCATTGCTGTAGAATTAAAACGATGATTGTAGAAATAAAATGATTACTGTACTTAGGTAAAGTTTACTTCAGTAAAGTATTCCTTTACTGAATTAAAGGAATACTATACTTAGTTATTAACTAATTAAAAATGGAAAGTAACTTGGATGTAGGATTGATTATTACTAACTCACAATATCATTTCATTGAGGAGCTACAGCACTAACAGTTTTCATTTGCCAGGTTAGTCCTGGACTATTCCTGTAATAAAGGTAGTGCTGAAGCCAGGAGGAAGACTGTCAGAATCAGTATTCTTTGAGCTTGTGCTCCTCACAGAAACAATATTGGGAATTAGGAATTACCAGTCCTATATCCCTGTTTATACACGATAGTTATCCTTTAAACTCATTGCTGTAAAATTAAAATCATAGCTGTAGAATTGAAATGATTATTGTAGAATTAAAACCATTGTTGTAGAATTAAAATCATAGCTGTAGAATTGGAATGATTATTGTAGAATTTAAATCATTGCTGTAGAATTAAGATCATAGCTGTAGAATTGAAATGATTATTGTAGAATTAAAATCATTGCTGTAGAATTAAAATCATAGGCTGTAGAATTGAAATGATTATTGTAGAATTAAAATAATTGCTGTAGATTTAATATAACCACTGTAGAATCAAAATCATAGCTGTAGAATTAAAATGATTATTTTAGAATTGAAATCATAGCTGTAGAATTGAAATGATTATTGTAGAATTAAAATAATTGCTGTACAGTAGAATTAAAATGACCGTTGTAGAATTAACATCATAGCTGTAGAATTTAAATGATTATTGCAGAATTAAAATCATTGCTCTAGAATTAAAATGATCACTGTAGAATTAAAATCATAGCTGTAGAATTGAAATGATTATTGTAGAATTAAAATCATAGCTGTAGATTTGAAATGATTATTGTAGAATTTAAATTATTGCTTTAAAAGGAAATGATTACTGTAGAATTATAACCATCAGAACTAAAATGTTGAAATTCTCACAATAGAATCGAAAGCCTTAAATTTGCAGTCCAAAGTCATTAAAAATGTTAACAAATGTTTACATAAATATTTATCCTATGCAATAGAAAGATCTGACTTAAACATTCCCTTTGCCCACTAGCTTTGTACAAAGGGAGAACAGTTACAAACATCAGATAAGATTTTTAATGAATAAATTCTACGGATGTGACAGAATCTTCCAGGCAATCACAACTGTCCATTAATAGACAAATTTACACCTAGTTACAGTGGAACACTTCTACTGTATTTACCTTAAGTGCTCTATGATGAGAAATGTTAAGCAAATTATTGGAGTGTGAAATAAGGACACACAAATCCACAGGGGTTTATCCTGCCAGGGGGTCTGTGGGTCGCTCCCAAGTTTTTTATTATTGAAACCAAAACTAGGGAAGTTTATGGAAAAACCTTTAAAATGGAGAAAGCACATTTCTAGTGTAAAATGCTACTGTTTTAATTTGTATATAAATATAATGCTCCACACTTTTACATGTTATATGATTGCATTACTGTAGAATTTCTTATTTAGTTTGTGGTACTTTTAAATTGTATTTATCATATTGGTATATTGGGGTTAGTGCTGTAGGTTTTTTTGGTTGTTTTACTTGGAGCTGTACAGTTAAAGTATATTGAATGCAGCAAGACAGGAAGCTATCAAGACAGGTTCCACAAGCAGGCAAGATGGCTGCCTTTAATCAGACAGCAAGATCTAAAGAGTGTCAAAAACACTTGGAAACACATGTACTTCATAGCTGAGATTTTTCATTCAAACCGTTCTGTCTATAGTTGATCCAGAGAAATTTCCGATTGCCACTTGGAGTCAGGAAGGAATTTTTTCCCCCTTCATAAATTTGGTGGGTTTTTTTTGCCTTCCTCTGGATCAACAGTTAGGCAGGAAATGAGGATATTGTTAGATGGGTTGGACTGGATGGACGTATGTCTTTATTCAACCTCAAATACTATACTACTATACTATACTATACTATACTATACTATACTATACTATACTATAAGTAACAAGGCATTTTTTTACATTGATGTGCAGATGATTTACCAATACTGTCTGTTCAGTAAGATTAAAGGACTCATGTACCCTCAATGAGATTTAATGTCCATGTAGATACTAGAGATCTTTGAAACCAGCGAGTTTCGTTCTGTTTTTAAAATTTTGAAATCCCATAGAAGTCCATTGTAGAAAATAAATCCGAAAGTGACGATCGAATTAAAAGCATAAATAGCAATAGTATGTAAATGACACAGGGACCTGGAAATGGTCTGGAGAACACGTACATAGAACCAAAACCATATAATTTAAAGTTATGGTTTCAGGGTTTGGGGGTTTCCTACATGGACATGAAATCTAATTTTTGGGGTGGACATTTTAACTGATGCATAATATAGTGTGTAGTACTAGTCATTGACTACAAAGTCCTTCTTTAAAATAAAAAGTAGTTGGTTTCTAGCATTACGGACCTGAAAGGGTGTTTAACTGTATAAAACATCAACAACAAATGTTAGTGTTAAGAAGTCAACTTTTAAGTCCCTTTAGCATGCATGGGGTGAAGATAAATGGGCTTGATAATTACTTGCGGTTTGGCAAAACGTTTTGCACACGCTATAAGCATTGTGCTTTTTTTGTTTTTACTATAGATGAGGGGACTCTCATATCTGGTCCAGACTGTTGCTGTTGGGAATCGGAACATAAATCTACCAGCTGTAGGTGTTTAAAAGCCTACTAGACTGTGAAAAGGCAAATTGAGCATGGCAGAACCTAAGGTTATAAAATCGAATTACATAAGGTCTGGACCTCAACATTTCAGTGCTTTTCCCACCCCTGCTAGGCTTCACGTGAAATCTTCCACACAAATAAAAGGGAAAACATTTTTAAGTCTGTTGCCAAGAAAAATACATGTTTAGTTCATCCACAGGTTAGTAAAAATCTCAAGAACATTTAGTTTCACATCAATATTAGCGTTCCAACTACTGGGTTCTTAATGTTCTGATGCACACATGTCAAGGTGAAAATGCCCTCAGTAAAGCGGGAGTGGAAAAAAATGTTACAATACAAATCCATAAGAATGCAGTTCTTTAATGTATGAACGTTTGTGTTTACCCAGAAATGACTGGGAGATCATGTGATCATGCTTGTAGTGTGAATGTAGTTTTTTTAATGCCGGTCCCCTCTTTATGGCTAAAACTGTAACACTCAAATAATTGAAACAATCTTGTCTAACCTTTACTAGCCGTGCACGTTGAGTTGAAATATTATTGGATTGATATGGATGCTGTAATATTTCACAGGTTTTAGAATTAACTTCTGTGGAGATTATTTATATGAAAATGTTGTGTTGCCTGAATGTCTGCACACATCCATGGCAAACCGTGGCTTAGCTGCCTTCTTGGAAAGGCGGAATAACCAGGTTTACAGCTGGTGACTGCATCATGTGTGATTGGTTGTGTTCTTGTCCAGTTTTATGTACTAGGGGTGGGGGTGGTGTTCATAGATTGGATGTAGGAAACTTCATATTTTTGGGGTTGGGGGGGCTTGGATTTTGCATTTAGGGTGTTGCCTTGATGGACAATTGTCTTTTTTAAACTCCAAATTCACTATTTAACTATGTACCTAGATGATATTTTCTGTCAAAACAACATGGGTGCTTCGCTTCTTTAGTACTTATAGCCTCTTCTTCCTACTCTGCTCTGTGCCCTCTTGAGGCAGGAGTTAGTTCTCCTTTAAGAGAATGAAAAGAATCAACTAAATTAAAGGGACACTATACCGATGTAGCAGCTGAAATCTCTCTGGCTTCTCCCACAGTAAATGTCCCCATAACTCCTTCTATCTCTATCAAAGTGATCATATATTGAAGGACATGATCATCTTCATAACAAACTTTGAAACAAATGTATCCCTCCCTAGTGCTCCTGGGTACCAGTGAAGTCATCCGGTCCCTCGAATCTCTCTTCTGGTTTTTCCAGGTGGTAGCTTGGCCATGATGAAATAACAGATAATGTCTTACAACAGCTGCACAAGCCAGTTGCCTAATGGCTACATAAATTCCCATTAGAGCTCCTAAATCTGTAATGGAGCCGCCAGAGAGCAGTGAGGGATCGGAGGACTTCAAGGTTCTAAATCAGTTGCGTAACTAGGAATCACTGGGCCCCCAGCAAAACTATGATGGGGCCCCTATCCGTACTTCATCCACAGTGGTTTTCTAGTAGGAGGCTATATCTCTCATAGAAAAATAAGAAGGTTGGGCCACCCTGGCTCCTGGTCCCCCCTGCGGTTGCTCACAATGCTTCCCTGATAGTTACGCCCCTGTTCTGGGTGTATGTTTAAAAGTTTGTAAATGGGTGAACGTTGTATGAAGTTAATCTCCCAAACTCCAAAACTGCAATAGTTAGAAATCTGAAAGATGGAAGCCTAACCTGAAATGCTGCACAATGTCCTGTTACCCCTCTTTTTGCTTCCTGGTTTTTCCAGTTAGCAGCTGTCAGTCATGGATATGACAGTTGACATTACAGCCAATAATTGAATGCTATTCCCGCTATCCTGCCTTCTGTGAGCATGTGCTACATTTATAATGCTTATAATGCTTGGAGAGAAGGCGGTAATCTTTTTAAAAAAAGGAGGAAAGGGGGAGAAAAACATTTTGTGCCTAACAGGTTAGTCCTACATCTACAAACAGGATATATACGTTTTTTATTTACGGGGTAAAATTCCCCTTAACGAAGAGGAGCCAAAAAGGCGTTGGTTGTGGCATGTTTATAGTGTCCCTTTAAATACATTAGCATGCTAACGATTAGCCTAACTCCTTAAGCAAAATGTAATGCATAATGTTTATTTGTACTGTAAATAATGTTAAATATCTTATATGCTTCGAAAAATGTATTAGATAAACAAATTCCAAACTGTAAAAACAACACACTGCATATAAAGCACGATATTCCTTTCATCTTCTATTGTCCTTGGGAAGCGATTATTGTAAAATGCATATGAATAAATGTGCGCTTTGCTTTATAAAAATCTTTTTATGAGCCCATAAACATTGCAGAAGAACATCATGTTATTTGAAGATTCTAGGAACATCACAATTTGATCCAGGGCAATAAGATAACTGCTAGTTAAATCAACAAATTGGATATTGCATGTGGAAGTTGTGCCATCTCAATTCATTTTTTATGTCTTTGTAGTTTAGTTAAAGAGCCAGGAGATCAGCATCCTAAAGACATATGATACATGTCCTAGATAGGGATGGCCGGTTCGCGGATCCGAACCCGGATCCGCCGTGGACTTATCCCATTCGCGAACGCCGGATTTTTCTGGATTTTCCACCTTCCGAACTTCCGAACCGTGGATTTCTTGTATTTTCGCAAATTTTCTAAATTACGAGATTTCTCTTATTTTCGAGTTTTTTTAATTTTAATGGGTCCGCTCACGGATTTTCGAATTTTCTCGAAAATTCGCGGATCCTCGAGCGGACCGGATTTTGCGAAGTTCGGACATCTCTAGTCCTAGACAGTAGTGATGGACACAAAACCAAACTCGAACCCGAGTTCGAGCCAAAACTTTTTGGTTATCCTCAAATGTATGGATCGTTTTCGCTAACCATAGAATGTATCGCTCGTTAACCCTTGAATGTAGCCTTCAATTTTTGGTAACCCTCGAAATTTTTGGTAACCCTTGAAAGTATTGTTCGTTTTCGGTAAGCCTCGAATGTATGGATCGTTTTCACTAACCCTAGAAAGTATCTATCGTTCACTAACCCTCAAAAGTATTGTTCGATTACGGTAACCCTCAAATTTATGGTCCTAATTTCGGTAAGCTTCGAAAGTGTCGGTAACCCTCAAATTGGCCATAACCCTCAAATGTATCTTGCGCAAAACAAGACAATTGCCCGATCGTGTTTAAGAAGTGTTTAAAACAGTTTTGGTGACAGTGACATGTTCCCCAGACCATTTTCCAGGTGTCACAGCGATTTATATTAAGTAACCATTGTTAGTTTCGCTGTAAATCATCCAAACTTTTCGAACTATCACTTTCCCATTGACTTTAATGGGTCCGAATTTGAACTTTTGAACTTTTGCTGAAGTTCCAAAGTTCAAAAACGGATCGAACTTTCTGAAGTTCAGACATCTTTACTAGACAGTTATTGTCAAGATAGATTCACATATCATAATATACAGTTATACTCCTTATGTCTTTCCCTTTCTTACCTTTAATTTATTTTAAGGGCAATTATATTTTTCTCTTACTACAGTTACATAGAACAAATTTTAATAAAGGGAAACTGGTTCTTAAGTTAATAAAATCCCTAACTGGAGAAAGAAAAGCAAAACAGAAAAAGAAATACAAGCCATCCCACACTGCCAAATGTTGCTTCCGGGCAGGGTGGAGAGAAGGGGGCAGAAAGGGGGTGTGGCGGGTGTGGCGGGTTGATGTGACACGCAAAACGTCATCAAACATGTCGGACAGAGGCGGAGTTAGGGGCATTGCTGTGGGGATGACATGCAATACGTCATAAAAGATTCAGAGCCTGTTGGCCCGAAAATGGGCATTCCGAAGGCAGAGACTCCAAGTAAGTGCGGGTTGCGGGAGTTTGGGGTAGTCTTGTGAGAGACCACCCCAAAACCTGGAAGACTCCCGGGACTTTTTTGGCAATAAATACCTTGGGATGGGTCCCAATCAGCATATAAGAGCAGGGGACCTCCTAAATTCAAGGTGTTGATTGCATTAGAGCTAGGAGGTGTTTTAAACTTCCCAGAGTAAGGTGTCATGGCAGCATTATGTGTGGCACACGATAGATGTTAAACTCCCAGTTGATCTAACTGATTACTACTAATCTGCCTTCCATGATGAATGACAACCTTCACAAACTTACTTCCGTACAGATATTGCTGGATTTTTAGTTTATGTAAAAGTAGTAATAATAAATGTTAGGGCAGTTTAACCATGTGAATAAGACCCTTTCATTGATAAGGACTGAATTTTAAACAGGTTTCTCCAGTGTGGGTTGAGAAGACCTCTGCAGGGCAGATCTTACACTTTCATCAAACAATTTTAATAAAGCCATCTGTGATTCCATCCCTTGCTTGCGATCAGCTAAGCATTGTCCCAACACCAATTAGCCAGAATCATTCATGGACAAGTGCTCCAGCTGACATTCACATTCCTGTAGTTTTGCAGTAGCTATAAGACCCATAAAGGACAATACAGTTTACATTTGGAGACTCTCCTTTTACCCTCTGACCTTGGCCTTACACAAAAGAAATCTTTTAATCTGAACATTTATCTAGAGATAAAATATATAAATAGTCACATTTAATACATGACTTTGATGAATTTGAACGTTTAGAGTCTACTCTGCTCGTGTCTAAACCCCTTCAAAAAGACCATATGCCTCCCATCTGGAAAAGCACCTTTTTTTCCCTTCAGTGCTCTGACTCTTGATAAGTCTTTTTTTGTGTTGCTTACAAATGTCTTCCTGAAAGCATTCCAGTTCTGTTCACACTTTGCATAATCTGCTCTTGGCATTCGGACTGACATTCTCCTGGCATGTGCCTCCACGCTGACTTACAATAACATTGTTTATACTGTAAATTCATTTATTTGCGGTCTCTGTAAATATCGCCAGCTTTTTCATTCTGTGCGAAAAATCCCCAGTAGAGAAACGATGCGCGCACGGATAGATTCCGGTATAAGTGTGTGGGTTCTGGATCATCTGAAGTTTAGAATATTCTTACAAAATGACTATTCATAGTTTACAGCTGTTACCAAACAACAGGAGACAAAAACTGTTTACCTATTGATAGCACAGCTGGTGATATCAGGCCGAGGCCTCACTGCAGTGCGTCCGGAAGCATGCAAGCGTCCTAGCACACTGGAAGCACGCACTCCGAACGATTAGTGGATTCCGGTGTGTGTTTTTAACGTGTGATCCTCCTTGTCCTATTTTGTTGAGTTGCTTAAAGGGTATTTCAACTGAGAAATTAGATTTTTTAAAGAACTGCCCATAACTGGAAATTGCAAAAAAAAGGCAGTCTGAAGCATCTTACTTACAGCTGTCAATTAAGTAACTTATTGTCATAAACTCACCATTCCAGTCTGGAATGGTGACAGATAATTTGGTCCGATAAAAGGGGCGTCGGTTAAGCGTGGGAGGAGGATACTGAGCCTAATGGTGGCCATAGATGCTAAGATCTCGATTGTAGGATATCAAGATATGGATGATTAGGTGATGATAATCCAATTGTTGGTCATTTTCTAGACATACATTACAATGCAATAGCAGGTGTGTAAAATAATGTGAAGTAAGAATGATTTTTAATAAATTCTATTTCTAACAAATGACAAATCTAAATGAAATCACCATTTGGCGTGCCTTCAAACCAACATCAATTTGCACTGCCAAGGACTTTGTAGGTTTATTGTCATGTCATACAACATGGCAAGACTGGACAGCAGAGCAACAAGACTCAAGGTACCTACCTACAACTGTGATTAGATCTGTGCAGGGGTGCTTCTAGTAACTGGTACATAGAAGTTGCCCACTGTGACTGGTACATATAAGTTTCCCACAGTGACTGATGCATACAAGTTGCCCTCAGTGACTGGTACATATAAGTTGCCCACAGTGACTAATACATACAAGTTGCCCTCAGTGACTGGTACATATAAGTTGCCCACTGTGACTGGTACATATAAGTTGCCCTCAGTGACTGATACATACAATTTGCCAAACATGACTGGTATATATAAGATTCCCACAGTGACTGATACTAACAAGTTGCCCGTAGTGACTGGTACATACTGTACAAGTTGTCCACAGTGACTTGTACATACAAACTTCCCACAGTGACTGAAACCTAGAAAGCTGAATACATGGACTGGTATATACAAATTTCTCACAGTAACTGATACATACAAGTTACAGTAAATAAAATTTGCAGCGTAGCTTACAAAAGGCACAGAACTGTAGCTGTTAGCAAGCTGAAGTTTATTAGAAAAATATGTGTGCTACATTTTTCGGACTAAGATTCCTTTTTCAAGCACTGGTGTGGTGGAGACTGGAAGGTGTAGCCTACTGGCACCATTGCCCTAGGAATTGAGGGGCTTAACCCATTACAGTATGATACATACAAGTTGCACACAGTGACTGGTACAATAAGTAACTGGCAATATAAGTTACAGAGTAACATGTCTACTCTACCACAGGGTTGAAAATTCTCACTCTGCCTCATGGTGGTGGTGGCCCTGGATCTGTAATTAGTTTTCCAAGTTGTTTGGAACAACCTACCAGCCGAGCAAAGGGTGGTCACAGCAAATATTAATTTGATTTAGATTTTTCTTTTTGTTCAATCACTTTTCTTTGTTAATGGATATAAATAAATTATTAACACTCCTATTGGTGAAGGCATTCTTAGTTTACTACATTTTTTCACACGCTCTTCAAACAATTGCATTGTATTATACGTGGGATGATGTTGAGAAAATTCCCTTGGCTTCCAACAGGATCTGTCAGAATTCTTGCCTGTGAATGGTCATTATCAGCACTATTTTAAAGGGCCCTCACTCTCCTATCTCCATCCATCATTCTGTTCTGGAGATTTCTGCAGGCAGACGTTGTGATTGTGCATTGTAAACAAAAAGCTACATCAAGTCCTTTGCCTTTCATCGCTCATTAAATGAGTTGAATTTTTCTTCATAGAGAAATCATATTTCAATTAATAAAACCAAATCTATGCAAAACTTTAAAGTCTGCAATTGTTTTATTGCATTCGCACATGGTGCCACGGGGTTGGCACTGTGATACAGCAAATTATTGCAGTATCCCTATCGGTGGCTTCTCTGGGATTTTTTTATAAAATGACAGAAATGTTTGGCTCTATAACGGTGTGCAATGACTGATACCAAGGGTTGTGAGTTGTGACATACCAACATGCTACATTCATAATTTAATAGTACAATTTGCTTCTTGCTCCGATGCAATCAATGCTACATTGATTGCATCGGTGTGTTGCCTGCTAGTACTCCCTTTCAATCATGGGAATTAGAAGACGTACCTTCTTGGATGATGTTTGACAAGAGACACTATCTCCACATGTTCCATGGAGAAAGAGATGAGCTTCCTCAATTAGATATGCTTATCTGTCTTATGTTTAAAAAAACATGCCCAGAGCCTATGAGGCAACATGGCCTGAAACTAACTCTCATTTGGACACTGGTATTTTTTCATTAAGAAACATAAAAGGTTTCAATACAATGAAGCATGAAAACACATCATATTCTTAGAATTTTTGTTTTAAAACATCCTTTTCCGAGTAGGCATGTGCACATCACATGGACTTCTGTAGGTATAACAATTGGTCTGAAGTCTATTCCTTGGAAGGATTTCAAAAAACATCTAAAAAGTTTCAGAGTAAAATGGATCCAGATTGTGTAAGATCATCATCTGCTTTTCAAAACGTTAATCTTGTTGATATCCTATTGCCTTTACCAAACTACAAAACGTTATTATTTTTTAACGGACAAATTATAATTAAATAAACATTCTTCCCCACTCTGGCTTTATCTTTGAGTGCACATTCTTATTGACAACTAGGCCATACAAAAAAATGCTCTCTAGTACACAGCAGATCAAAACATGGAAGCTGAAAGAAAAAGAAACATTGAATGTAGCTCACAATGTAACATTGTTCCTGGTAGACTTTCTGCAATTCATTCTGGATGGAATACAACACAAATAACAAAACAAATGTCAGAGATACTTGTTTGTTGCAGAAATAAGTTTATTTATCCATGTTTATAAGAAAAAAAATAGGCAACATTTAGGGTGGTACCTCACCCTTTCTCAAGCCTATTTGAAGGCTACATGGGCTGTGTGATGTACTGGAAAAACAAGGAAGCCATCTCAGTTTCAGAATGCGCTTCTTACATGTAGGGAGATGCAACTTGCTGGAGCAGTAACTTACTGTGCATGGGTGTACTGAAGAGGAACATTAACGTTAAACAAATTTGTGTTAAGTTATCCTTTAATACTTTAGTTCCCTTTTAGGCTATTTGTCTTTGACCAATCAGAACCCAATTCAAAGAAGTGCCAGTACCGTGACCTGTATATAATTACCCATCAACTGTCATGAAACACTTTAATTACTGATTCTTCTGAGCTCTCCAGCTCTCCTTGTAATTTGTTTGTTTAGTGTTTTATGCTATTCATTTTGTCCTGATAAACTGGCCTTTTTATTATTATTTCATTTATTTTCTTAGAAAGCTCTTTCATGTGTTTCAGTTATTTGTTGCTCTTCCAACTGCTTGAATCTGAATAACTTAAAGGAAATGTCTGATGGGGGGGCGGCCATTACACATAAATACGCATAAAGGGGTTGGTCCCAGCCTCTTCTGTGATGTCCTCACCTACCCACTTGTACTAATCTTGGCCAGTTCTTAGGACATTTTTGAGAACTTACCAAACAGTTATTAAAATGACAGCTCAGGTCAAAATGAAATAAAATTTCTGTTTAGAGTCATATTGAATGTTTATTCAAAGCCAAGGGCAAAACAAACATGTCCAGAGCTGTCTTTTAATGAATATGTTGTTTAATGAACAGATCTGTGGCTATTATCCTCTGTCCTTCTATAAATACCTTCTCTTTGATTCTTATTTACAAGTGTTGATATCAGCTTAATCATATGATGTGCTAGCATTTACGGACTACATTCATTAAACTAACTGCCCCAACAAGGCCTGTAATTCATTTCCATTCATCTGGATTTCATTTCCAGCTTTTATGTGTATAGCTCACTGAATTTGTTGGCCTGTTTAAAAATATAAGGTCTATCCAAACAGTTCTATGTTTTATTGTTTTCATTTTACATACTTCTATGTTATTTAATTTCCTTCTATAAATAAAGAAGAAGATCTGACTAAATAATTCATAACATGTGCCCTCAGTTGCCCTTTATAATGATAAAAGCCTTGAAGTGGCACAAAGGAACCAATCCAGGGCAAAATTAGCACCATTTTTAACGATAAGAACTTTTGTTGAATCTCCCTGAGTGTTTCCTCTGTACCGTATACTGAAATATATTCACACAGACTTGGTATTCAAAGTATAGAGACGGTGAGACGCACTCCTTCCAGTTATAACTTTTATTGTGACATGTAGTATACACAACGTTTCGGGGTCTCCCCCTTCCTCAGGTATGTACACCATATGTCACAATAAAAGTTATTACTGGAAGGAATGCGTCTCACCGTCTCTATACTTTGAATGTTGCAGTAACTGCTAGGGGTTGGCAGTTTGGCGAGATATAGCACCATCCATGTTTTACAGATATCGAGTGTGAGGGGAAACCACATATACAGAATGATTTTCTATCTTATTTTCTTTGTGATTTCTCACATTACTTTGGGAGTTACAATTTTATGGATTTTCTTTTTTCTTAAAGGAGAGTCAAAGCATCATTAAAAATCACTTTCATTGTTTTTCTGTCTAAACATATAAAACTTACATGAAAAATAATTTTGCGTAGTGCTCCTCTTTGGGGGATCTTGTCAACAGCTCGTTTTGTGTTTTAATACTGTGACAGCTTCCATGTTGTCATGTCACCAGAGACTCCTAGACCACCGAGAGGACAACGATTTGGAATAGGAAAAAAAAGAGTAGAAAAATTATATATGTATATATATATATATATATATATATATATATATATATATATATATATATAAGCTTGTAAGGTGTTATATTTTATTTTTATGTAAAAGTAATTTAATTTACAAGTATACATTCTTTGTAGAATTTGTTTTCTTTGTATGAAATACTCCACTTCACATGAACAAACAATACAAACCAGTAAGTATTATCAAACATGATTGGTTCTCTAACCATTTACAGAGGCTTTCTGGTTTACTGAGAAACATGATGTCTTTTGTTCAGTAGGGGAAACAAGATGTTGCATGTCTATTTCTAAACATTAAGATGTGAAAGACAGGAGGGTATATGAGGTCTGAAGGAAATGGTGCAATACATATATTTTCCTAAGGCTTTAAATACAAGTGGTATTGATTAATTCCCAAAAGCATTACATAGATATTACTGATGGTCAGTATTTGCAGTATTGAGATGTTATGTATGAAAAAGGTCCAGCTGTTCTTCAAACCATACTGTATGCCATGGACCTTGATGTCAGGGGTCAGAGTGGTGATAGAATAATGAAGATCAGATATGAGTAGGAGCCGACAGCAGTCTTCTGATATAATCTACCAAAGTATTTCCTCATGTAGGAAACACAAAGGAAAATGTAATTCCAACATTTTTGGATTTATTCCAGCATTTCTTTCCTTGTACAGAAACGTGTATGAAACATCTGCCTGAAAAAGGCAAGAATAAAAAAAAGAAAAGACCAGCATGATTCTGAAATACAGGCATGCTTATATGATGCAGTCAAACGTTCATTAGGAGGACATAGTAACATGGTTTGCCATATTAAGGACTCTATTTAGAAAGACCATACCAATGGATGCTGATTGTATACCAGAGAATAATCGTTGGCTAAAGTAGCAATACTGCATACCTTTGGTTATAGCTTTTTACTGAAGCCCATAATACTTACATATCCTTGCCACAAGAAATCTAACATCTCCCACAGATGCCAGCCATTCATTGACTGTAATGTCACTATAAGTGACATTACAGTCAATGAATGGCTCTGTATTCCATTGTGCCTCTCCTGCCCTGCATGCCTCCTCTATGAAGGCTCTCTGAGCTTAAAGAGGAGGTTGAGGACCAGGAAAGAGAAGGTTATGGGCTTCAGGGACCAATGGAAAGTAAGTAACTATATCAATCTCAGAGGTTGAGTGGGTGAGTATAGATTTTCTTTCTGGGGTGGACATTCCTTTATAGGTCAGTCCTAAGAGGACCAAATATGGCCTTTCAATAATGGTGATAAGATGTTGAACAGACCATTATTTCTTCTCACACACCATTTGTCTGTACCATTAATCTAAAGATAAAATACTACAAAACTATAAGTCTACGTCTGGTGTTCTTGCAAGTCTACGTCTGACATATACTGTATCATATACTGTATGGTGGGCAGGAATAATCTCAAACAGACCATTTGTTTTCTGCTGAGGATTTTTTAGTTTTGTTTTAAAAACTAAACAAACTGTAGCCAAATTTGCAAGTGTACCAATTACACAGTAACACGGATTTCCCCAAACGTTTACCAGAGTGTTAGCTAAGGAGAGATGTAGTTCTGTACCCGGGCTACAGTCAAGTTCAAGGCTTGCTCTTTTTTCTATTTTATCTAAAGCCAGTTGCAAGACAAACATATTGGAAACCTATCACTCCATTAGCAGATCTCACATCTTTGTTTGATATCCATATCCTACCACATGGAAGCTATTTCAGCTGTTAAAACCAACTGAATCTCCGCAGCATAAACGTTAAGGAATTTACTAGAGTTTGAAATGTTCTTTTTACCTCTTAACCCACTTAACACACACTAATTATACACATGTGGAACTCAGGCAGCTTTTAACATATATCATTGATTTCTTTGGCAGCACGGTGGCTCAGTGGTTAGCACTGATGCCTTGCAGCGCTGAAGTCCTGAGTTCGAATCCACCCTTGGACACATCTGCAAAGAGTTTGTATGTTCTCCCCGTGCTTATGTGGGTTTTCTTCCAGGCACCCCGGTTTCTCCCACAATCATAAAGACATACTGATAGGTTGTATGTGTCAAATTAATGTGCTTAGATTGTAAGCTCTTTGGGGCAGGGCCAGATGTGAATGTATACATCTAATTGTAAAGCGCTACGGAAGATGTTGGCGCTATATAAATCCACAATAATAATAATAATAGTAATAATAGCAATAATAGTGATGTATATGAATTGTAAACAAATAAAGGGCTATAGATAAATAGACTGCTCGCAGTGCACTGTAAAAACATGGTCGCATTTAGATTTCCAAGGTCATTATGAACTGAGTAGAAAGATTGGTTTGTCAGCGATAATGCCTAGACATGTTAGCTTGGGTTCCAAAGATATTTTTCATTTCTGCGTTTAGCACCATTACTTGAAGTATAAATTAAATATGATGAGAAGCTTTGCCTTCTTGAGACTGCTACAGTTCCGCTAAAGATTAGAGATGGACCCAGTTCTGAAACGAACTTCACAGATCCCAGGAACTTAGACTTTCTCTGACTTTTTCAAAAATTCTCAAACGTTCAAAAATTTTCTATATTTCTAGAAATTTCACATTTGCTAAATCAAAATTTTCCACATTTCTAAAAATTTGAAAATACAATGAGGTTCCAAAACAGGAAGCACATGAATGTTCCGGTACTGGATGGTGTTTTTTAAAGATTTTGGGCAGATATTCCCCAGACCATTTCCCAGGTCCCTGAGCCATTTACAGTTCGTTACTATTGATATTTATACCTTAATTTTAGGCTGTACTTTCAGTTTCTTTTCTACTTTGACATAAATACATCCGCTGGTGGATTTTTTGAATTTTCACATTTTTCCTAAAATCCGCAAATCTGCAAACAGAACGGATTTCAGTAAGTTTGGCCATTTCCACTACAGATTTCATCAATAGAATGGCCTCTGTACTTTATTAGAACACCAGCAAGTACCTCTAGGCAAAGAAAAGCCTGACATTTTATGTATTCACCGTTCATTAACGTTTTAAATCTGTTTCTGTATATGTTCTAATTAACACAATATTTAAAAAATTGAGGGTTCATAGCTTTGGGAAAATGTATCCCCCCATTTTGAATTCTTTAGTTAAATCTGTAAAATATTTTAGTGATTACTCAATCTGGCGATATTTACATTTTTTTATTACAGTGACCAAAGATTATTCTAATGCATTATTGATACCTGAGGGTTCCCTAAATAACAAGTTCTGAAAACTTAAACATGTCATTACACTTTATTGGTACTGTCACCAGAGAATATTCAGGTAAAAGACTATAAATTAAACATTTGATGATGGCAACTCTATTTAGTTTGGATTGTGGCTTGGTAAGTTTTTTTAGGCTACGTTCACACTAAAAACTGACAGAAACTGACGGAAACGCACAGCATGTGTTTCTGTCAGTTTGTATCCATTTTTTTCATACATTTGTATCCATTTTTTCACAATGTGTATTCCATAGATTTCTATAGAAAATGCAAGAAAAATGGACAGAAATGCTGCATGCAGGACATTTTCTAAACGGACTGGAACAGAATGGAATATAATGCAGCAGGTGTCAACGATATTATGAAATCCTATGGGGTTTTACTGTCTGTCCATTTTTTTAAATGCACCTGGGTTTGAAAAACGGATACAAACTGATGTAGTGTGAACGAGCCCTCACTGTTAGAGGTGGGTGTCAAGCTATACATTGGGCTCAGTATTTTCTTGCAAGCTGTGTATATGTAGAATTACATTATTGATTCTAGAGGTGGGATCCAGGTCCGACTCGGACCAGGATCTGACACGGACCACCTTGGTTCCAAAATCCAAATGTTACCTCCGAACCAGCGGATCATTCAGGGTTTCAGGACTTCTTAACGTATTTTCGAGGGTTACCAAAAAAAATAACCTCGTACATTCGAAAATACATTCTGAACCCTCTAAATTACGTTCCGTTTTCAGATTAAAAAATAGTTTACGGTAAAATTGTTATTGTTTAATATGTTGTAGTTTCTGTATCTTTATAGCCACATATCTCGCTGCAGCCATGTTAAACCTCTCACAGCTGAACTAATATTTGGGAAAGGTTGTTAGGATAATGAAGTGGTGAGTAGCTTACAATTCGACAAATCACACAGGTCTCGTACGGATTGTAAAGGAACTTTTAGGCTTGGAAGAGATGAAGGTGGATGAAGTTGACCACAGCCATGGACCTGTTACTGATAAAGTCCAAAGGTGGCCATACATATATCCGATTTTACCTACCCAACCAAGTGCTCCCCCGACATTAGACCGATCCTGCCAGAACCACCTTTCCCGTTGTTCTATGCAACCGACATGCAATCGCAAAATGAATGGGATTTGCAATGCATGTCGGCCGCACAAAAGTGCGGGAAAGGTAGTTCCGGATATATGTATGGCCACCTTTAAATAGAGAATGTAAATTTGCTAAATTTTTATTATTTTTTGCATTTTTCATTTGTAGAAAAAGAAAGTTTATGCACAAAAATCTAATTTTTTCTAAATACTTTGGTTCTTCTGAGTACAATGATACCAGACATATGTAGTTACCCCACTTTTCCTGTCCAGGAGACTCCTTGGAACCACTACAGCACTTTCTAGAATTTTATGTCAAATTGAGATGTATAAACCCTTCTGACGATTGACACAATATAACATTGAAATTGACTAAAATACCCTCACATGTGTGACATTTTTAAAAACTACATACCTCCAGGTCGATATTAGTGAGGTAAGTTTTGATCAAAACGAAGATACCCAGGAATCTTCGTTTTGATCAAGTGCAGGACCTGGTGATGCTGCTGCCATATCACACACAAAAATGTAAATATCTTCAAAACTATGTAAAATAAACAATGGAAATAAAGTGCAAAAATTCTCAGGGGAGCAATTCCTATCAATTTACCTCAATTTATCTAAAGCCATTTTTGGACCACAGTTTCCCTTTAAGCTATGTAACGGAGCCATTCTTTTATACACTCATGTAGACTTCCGGACACAATTCTCCATAGAAGGAGATTTTGTGAAAAGAAGCAAAGAAAGAGTTAAAATAAAACATTAATAGGCCGATGCACCGAGCATCGCTATCGGCAACCCGGTGCAAACAACCCGGCGATGTTATATGCCGATAGCGGCGCTCGGAACATCGCTACCTGGCGCTGTTCGATTCCGACACTTTCAACGCCAGCTATTAGCTGGCGTTGAAAATGCCGCAATAAAATGCAGATTTCGGCATATAACATCGCTTGCGGCGGCTGCGCTGTTAACTTTCGCATTAGCCGCGCAGCCGCCGCAAGGAAGGAGTTTAAGTCACGCTAACCGATATAACATCGGTTAGCGTGACTAAAACTCCAAAACAGGAGTGATGCGCCCGTTGGTGTCAATCTCCCACATGTTCTAAATCATAAGTTATGCCATTTGCGTGTGCGTAAAAAGAGATGTGGAAAATCACAGGAAAATCTCGAAAATCTGAAAACGGAACTTACTTTCAGGACTTCGGAGCGCATTTTTGAAGATTATCGAAACGTTCAAGGCTATTTTCGATAATCCTCAAAAATAGCATTGAACGTTTGTTAATCCTCGAATATATGACCAGAAACTACTTTTGTTCAATAATCTTTGAAAATGTGCTCCGAAGTCCCGAAATATGAACCAAACGTCCAGATTTTGGAACCGAGGGGTCCCATCTCTACTTATATGGTAATTGAGAGTCTGTATTTATCCTGGACTTAAATACATTATAATTATATATTAGTAGAAGACTGACCTGACCTACTACAAGAAAAATGCGCCTGTGCTTTTTTTTCACACTACTGTGCCAGCCAGCCCTGGCATTGGTAAAATGGTTGAAAATTGGCAGTGGTAAATGGTTGGCATTATCTGTGCATGAAGTCTTGATGCACAGACAATTCCATCCCTTTGCCACTGCCAATTTTCCAACCAATTACCAATGCCTGTATGCCAAGTTGCTACGCCACTGCTGATTGTGGAGGGGTAGATTTGTGTTTGTGTTGGGGGGGCATCACCAAATTCTGAACCAGGGCCCATAGGTCTGTAGCTACGCCACTGCATCAAGCTGAGATGTTACTATGTTACTATGTGATGTCTCAGCTTTGATTGACTGCATGGTGGAAGGAGCCAGCTTGTTCTGCCAGAATTGAGACAATAATTATCCTTAAATATCTGGTTAGTAAAACATCTAATAATGTGTTGTATATTTCAGTTGGGGTTGGGGCAGGTAACCGACATTTGACCAGTTTTTTGTATTTAAAGGTGGAGATGCCCTTTAAAACCAGGTTAGTTTGTAATCGGCAATTAACTATGTCAGAAGTATCACTTGACTCACTGAAACATATGCATTATGGGAAATAATGTGCCCACTACTTTGAAATATAAGGATATTATTAGAAGTCACCATGGAGTTCCATGACTGGAATGAAGGAACTTGGCCTGTGGCTTACATAGCCATGAAACTGTGAAATAGTGGTTACAGTTTGATATAGGAGGGGCATTATTTACAATATTATATCTCCCTTACAGTCAACTCTATGGGCCTATTAATTGTAATGGGAAACAAGAACTCCATTAAAGGAAGCCCAGTGATCTCATTTCCTTGTTATTGTTCATTTATTTATGAGCAGAAAATTTCCCCCATTCATTATTCTTCTCTACCGAGGAAATAAACACGGGATAAATCGCTCTCCGGCGCCTTTGATGTGGTAAAAGGTGTTAAAATTTCAATCAGGAAATTATTATGCTCCAAAGAAGAAGAAGAATTTCCCAAGTGATTGTTTTTCCTTTGTAATAAATCTGTCCCGTTAATAGATTCCTTACCCAGCTTACCCAGTTCGAGGTGAATGATTCACCGGAGTGAGACAAGGATGTCCAACTTGTGGCAACTTCCAGCATTTCCTGCCTGCAGTAACAGCCAGGGAATTCTGTGAGTTGTAGTTTGCAAACATCTGGAGGGCTGCAAGTTGGACGTTCGTGCACTGTAAGATTTCTTCCCTACTAAGGTGCTGGTTATGGAAATAGCCACTTTTTAAATCCACATTGACCTATTTTTCAGTGGTATGTTTTAGTATTCTGGGTTAGTGTGACTTTAATAGATGATTTGCAGTGAATGTGACCCAGTTATAATGGACTTGTCAACCCCAAGTACCCAAACCTACAATTACCTTATCCACCTCCAAACCCAGAGATTGTTACAGTTATACCTCCCTGCAGTCCATGAAACCTGTAATACCTTTCTCTGCCACAGAAAAGTCCATACAGATGCCGGCTTTCGTCCGTCTTACAGCAGGCAGCCATAGTGATGACACGTACAATGACTGACTCTGCATTGCTCTGGAAAAGCTCGCTGAGATTACGGAGGGGCGAAGGCTGAAGAGGACAAGCAATGTGTGAATGGTAAGTATTATAGGCTTTGTAAGTAACTTATGATTTTAAGGTTTGGGGGTGTGAGGAAGCTAAGTATAGACTTGTGTTCTGGGGTGGACGTCCCCTTTCTAAATTCACACATGGACAAGCCACAAATGATATATGACCACAAGCCCAGCACTGTTTTAATGCCAGCAAATAGCATTAAATATACATAGAGATTCAATAAAATTGGTCCTGGATGTCTCTCAATTCATTGCCCATATTGAGTCTCAAAACAAAATGATCCCACTTTGCCATAATACCACTTACAGTTGACCTTGCAATATCTAGCAGCCAAGAAATGTCACAAGCTGGTTTCTTGTAAAGATGTTATCCAATGGAAAAACCTCACTGAGCTCTACCGAATGACCATTGTTTCTCAAATGTTTGTAAATCTGACTGCATGGCTAGGTGACTGATTTTATATAGAGTACCTGAAGCAATGAGTCTGTATGAAATAGCTGATGGGTCAATGCTGTATAGTGTGTGGTACAGAGGGTCTCCTCCCTGGGCCCTCTCACTAAACTCCCACTATACAGACATGGGTTTAACAGTAAGAATTACAGCAGTTTTCAAGTAGTCCACAGGTAATGTTTCTCAATGCAATGAGCTCCTATGAAGATTTCCGCTCCAGGCTGTGATATTAGTCATGTCACCAAACCCAGAAGACATGATTACCAGGCAGGGGAATCAATCACCAGACTGATTGGGTGACACCAGGACAGGTAGTAACCCTATATAAAGTGTATATTCTAGATAGTCCTTTAGGGGACACTTATGTTTACATTGTAAGGTGACAAGTCCTTGATCAAACAGAAGAAAAAAATGCATTAAAAGGAATTTTGGATCTCAAAATGATGTTGCACTGATATCCACTATGATTCCCTTTACAATTCCCACTGATCTTGTAATGTAAAGAGAATAATGGGACATCAATTCCAAAATTGTCATCAGTAAAACTAAGGAAATTGCCAAACGTTTCTTTAAAGAAAACAAAACCTTATGAAGTTCTGGGCAGGATAGTGAGTTGTTCACTCAATACAAAGTCATGGTTTAGATTGTTCTTATTTATTTGTGCTTGGATGTTTTTTAGGTTCTCCCTCTGTATTGTGGGAATTTTAGGGGATGCTGCATATTTTTCTAATGATACTACATTTGGAATATTTAGTTTATTTGTAAATAAACTAAATTAAGATTAGTAAATATATCTGCTTGTGCTAATATGAGAAATACACTTTAAGACTTAAGGGCAAAGCTGAAAGGAGGAGAGGAACACGAACCCCACCTGTGAAGGGGGAAGCAAAACAGGAGTAATTCCATATGTAGTGGGGATGTCAGAGAAATTAAAAATAATTTTCAACAGACACATTATCCCTGTCTGCTTTAAACCCAAAAACACACTGAGGCAGCAACTGGTCCATCCAAAAGACCCAATACCCAAACAAGAATAGCGACATCATATACGCAGTGCAGTGCAGTGAAGAATGCTCTGATTTGTATGTGGGGGAGACCAAACAGCAACTGCATCAACCTATGGCCCAGCACAGAAGAGCCAATTCCTCGGGTCAGGACTCAGCCGTGTACCTGCATTTTAAGGATAAAGGACATAACTTTGAAGATTGTAATGTCAACATCTTGGACAAAGGTTTTAAAGAGGTGTCAAGAGGCCATTTATGTCAATATAAAGAAACCAATTGTCTGCCATGTATAAAGCTGTTTTGACACCTTACCCATGGTATTTAAATAACACCCCTTGGCTACAATACAATCAACACCTTGTGTTCAGGAGGTCCCTAACACCTGGCTGTTAAATGCTAATTGGGACCTTCCACAGTATTTATTGCCAACGGATTCTTGTACAAGTCATTCTGAATTGAGAAAGCCAGACTTGTGACTAGCAAAACGTCTTCAAGAATGTAACTGTGAATACCAGATACAGGACATGACCTGGATGGATGGGAACCTTCACAAACATAATGGTTAATATTTCATTCTGATCAACTCCCTGGCACTAGAGATGGAATCCGTGTCCGACTCGGAACAACACGGAACACCTCGGTTCTGAAATCCGAACGTGCGGATTGTTTGAATTTTGTGACTTTTGAGGTTAGTTTCAGTAACCCTCGAAAACAACCTTGAACGTCCGATAACCCTCAAAAATATGTTCGGAAATTCAAAAGTTGTGACTGTAAAATTTGGTCCAAATCCTGGAAAGAAAGATCCGTTTTCAGATTTTCACATCTTTGGGTTTTTCCCAAGTTCCATAAATCCAAAAACAGAACAAAACTTCCGTGTTTCAGACATCTCTACCTGGCACTATACTCCCATGACTGAGACAAAATACCACCTGCAATTGCTGACCCAACCAATTTTTTAATGCAGTTTGGTCAATCCTGTGTATTTTCACATGCAGGGTTAGCAGGTTGACAACTGTCAGACTACAGATCTATATATTTATTGGTAGACTTGTTAATAGCAAATATCTGACCATGGTGGGCCCATGTGTTCTTCTATCAACAGGTTATTGGTTTAAATCACCTAACAGTGGTAAATAGAATAAATTGGGAAATGAACAATGGAAAAGAAGAATTTGTGGAAATGAACGGAATACAGAGAACTGGGGAAAACTTCTCCATCCCTGGAAAATGCAAGAAAAAGACAAGGAAGAGGATTTATTTGGGTAATTACCATAAATAATTTGCTTAAGGCATAAATCATTTAAACAGTGACCTCAAATTCTTTCTGTTGACTATCACTGAGCCACCCATGCATATGTGACCCCGTTATTCACAAGGATAACTGTAAGGTATGTCACCCAGTACATCCAGCAGATTTTCCTGCCAAGGAATCTAATGAACTCACCATTGGTTTGCCTGGGGCTGCATTCTTTCCTTTGGAAACTCTGTTGCTCCAGAAACCAAATGTAACACAAATGATCAATTTGCACGGCATCTGCTGATTCCCACATTTTCTTTAATTATTGTCTGACAGTAGATTGGAGTATTTGGTACAATTCCAGCAGCCCATGAACATCAACATCTGTAAAACTGCTGTTCGTTGAAATTATCATTTTAAGCAAAGTCCCCATATTGGAAATTATGCAAAGACTCCATATTGGAAATTAAGCAAAGTCTCCATATTGGAAATTATGCAAAGACTCCATATTCAAAATTATGCAAAGACTCCATATTCAAAATTATGCAAAGACTCCATATTCAAAATTATGCAGAGACCCTATGTGGGTAAAAAAAATCAATATTGGAGTATTTGGTACAATTCCAGCAGCCCATGAACATCAACATCTGTAAAACTGCTGTTCATTGAAATTATCATTTTAAGCAAAGTCCCCATATTGTAAATTATGCAAAGACTCCATATTGAAAATTATGCAAAGTCCCCATATTGTAAATTATGCAAAGACTCCATATGGGAAATTATGCAAAGACTCCATATGGGAAATTATGCAAAGACTCCATATTGGAAATTATACAAAGACACCATATTACAAATATTATGCAAAGACTCCATATTGGAAATTATGCAATGACTCCATATTCAAAATTTGCAGATCTGGCAGAACTTTCTGGATTTAGAAGGCCAGAACAGTGCAGAATTTCGTAGAATTTTATATTGAAAATTGAAAGTAAAAAGTTGAAAAGGAGAAAATTCTAAAAGCGTTAGTGCAGACGCCTTCCTTGTTGTCTATATTTCCTTCTTACGGGGGTTCTGTGGGGTGCAGCCATCTTTGGTTTTGAATCTAAAAGTGGTTTCAGATTTAATTTTTTTTTTTAATTGCTTTTAATTGGGCGATTTTCAACACATTCTGCATTTCTGGCAGAACGAATCTCACCGGTTTTGTTTATCTCTAATTATGAGGTCATAGCTCATCCTTGCGTGTTTAAACATGGTGGAAGCAATAATGGTCACAATGTTGTTGTGTCCGCAAACCCTTCAACAGCGATATATTAAAGTGTTTGCGACATGTTTGCAACACTATTCGTGGCTTTTTTTTATTGCAATACATTTTGCGATAATTTTGGTGGCAATGCCTCTTCAATTGGAACTGTAAATTCGCACAAAATATTGCAATAACCGCTTACGTTCCCACGATGTATGAATGGTCATAAAGGGGTTAATGGCGGAACCCTTTCAAATCTAAAAATAGAAAAAAATATTACAAATATTTTTGTAAAATGAAAGATTACAACATAAATGTGTTTGTTTCTGTATTCATTAACATTGTATGGGGGAAATAAAATAACACGCAGTATCAAATTACTGCGCATTATCTTCAATGTACGGTTGTACCGATCAGCCATACAATACCCTGCAGTTTTAGACTACCGCAATGGTATTGTATAGGTCAGTCACTTATGACAATAATGTAATTGTAGGACCGCAATTGTAAAATTATAATCGAACCGTAATTTTACGATCACAATTACAATCATTAAAGCCAAGCGACACAGCGCCTTTATAAATATGGCACTATGTGTTTGATTACTTTGTATCACTTAGTGTTTTATATACAGATTCATCAGAAAAGAACAATCCAATGGATTTCTATTTTTTGAATTCTATTTTTATTAGAATTTCTTTTTATTTTTGATAAAATTGTACCTTCCCCTTGTGCATTTTGCATAAAAATAAACAACCTGACATGACGAATATTTCTCAATCATTTACGCATGTCTGTGTAACTGGTGTAAGGAAAGCTGCTCTTGGAAATGGATTCCATTGGAACAGCACGACAGAGAATATTCAAATTCTATAACAATTTCTGAATTTTTGACTTTTTAATGCAGAGTTTTTTGACACTGAATTTCCTCCTTTCGAAGTTACACCAGATCTAAGAATTTTTGAAACCCGCAGTTCCACTTTAAAACAAGGTTCAGTTCAAACCCGGGACTCAAATCTGGAATTTTAGTTTTTTTACCCGTGACAGAGGCTCAGAGTTGACAGATTAGTCCTGACCCCACATGTACAGTTTGTGTCTACATTGTGTAAAAATCCTTTGGCAGGATAACACAATAGTTATTCTACAGACATCATCAGAGCTGGAAACTGAAATGCACAAAACCTGGAAGAAACAGTCAGAAAAGCCTCGTAATTCCCTTATAAATGTTTCCAAAGTGCCTTCTAACTACTGGCCGATGTGCTTGCCAATACTGCATTAGGTCTGATCCTGTTGTACAATCAACTTTAATCGTTTGATAAACTCTTGGGTTTAAAAGTACAGATGTTCCATTTCTTACATTCCCAGTACGGCTATTCCACAGAAAAATACGTCCCCTCTGCAATTACATCACATAAAGCATCTATATTATAACTACAGTTGGACTTTTATTGTTACAGATTTTTGCATGTATAGCGTAGAATTTACTGTTCGAAAAATCTGCTAATAATAATAATAATAATAAAAAGCTTAGTCTAAAAAAAGAGCAAAGAAATACAAAATAATCTGTATATTTCACAAATTAGCAATGGGAAGGTAGAAAGTAAAACCATATTGTTCCTATCATATATTTTTAATTCTGGGATATCAAATGAGTTTTTTCGTTTATCATGAACTGCACATGTTAATCTAAAGGGAGAACTTTATACTTATACTTGTCAAGTTAATAGCAAAATGCATTATCTGAAATTGACCATATGTGATTTTTTTTTACTATTTGTCCTAATGTCTTTTTAAAGCACGTGTATGTTACATTTTTAAAAATACGTGGCCCATTTTTTCTATAGACATTTGGAAGGTTGGAGTTAGTATTCCTATCTCCCATTGAGCTGTAATTTCTGAAAACTCACCTGTGAAAAATCATCGATCAAGGCCTCTGGGAAGCACTTCCGTCTTCCTACGTTTTGGCACATGCGCATTGCATAGGCACGATGCCTGGATACCCTCTCATGAGCACATTCAGAGGGATATTCACAAAGGAGAATGGTGCTTCTCTTACCTTCTGGGTTCCCATGATGCAGTAATTCCTTTGCGTCAGGAAGCGTAAGTGCACCAACTCACCACCTCCCATGAATTATCGATATGTAGGACAATTATAGCCAATTTCTCTCCGCACTCTCTAAATAAACCTAATGAAAGTTCCCAGGTTGAGGAACTAAAATGCTAGGCCCTAAACCCTGGGTTCACCTTATCTCCTGAACCAATGCATTAAAGTTAAAACGCCTGCCACTGTCAGTTCCTCCCTCCAGTTTGTGTTCAGAACCTGGCCAATTGGAACACATACTTCTAGTAAAGTGCCTTCCCATTGGCCAAACCCCAGACCAATCACCAATGAAAGCGCCGGTTCTCTTCAATGCTTCTGTGCAGGAGATTCAAGGTTAACCCAGGGGTAAAGACCTAGCATTATAGGACCTCACCCTGGGCTTACCTGTTATTCCATTTTATGCTTATTTGGATGATACCACCCATTACTGCATCTTCCCCTCAGACTGTAGTGTGCATGCCTAAGCAGGGGTACAAGTCAGGCTCACAATTCCGTTACCAGCTACAGTCAAAGAAGATTTTGACAAATGAGTTCTCAGACGCTACAGCACTATGGGAGGTAGGAAAAACAGCAACGACACAGCTGGATTCTATTGTATTACCAAGAGAATAACAAAATGAAACATTTTCAGCCAGTGGAAAACTTGGTTATGGAGACAAGTGCTAAAATTGAATTTTGTGTTACATCTTCTCCCTACGTTCCTCTGTACTGTACGCACTCGCAGTACTTTGCTCACAACAACAAATTAAAGAAAAGTCTGAGGCAATGCTCCTGGATGGGAAAACAGCCCCCATGCACCTGGCTGTAATTTGGCTCATTCCTCCCAGTTTTTTTTAATATTGAATTTGCTTGTTTAATGAAAACTGAGAAGGTTTTGGTAGAATGTGATGTGCAAATATTTCCCATTAATAAAAACAATCTGTTGGGGGATTTTCTTTCTAATTTAGCAATGATTGTTCAGCTATTTACCATTTCTACCCAGCATTCCCCTCATTGACAGAACTTGTTACATTGTATGAAGTAATATATATATTATATACTATAATGGATAAACCAGGGATCTTCTAGATTTCTCAACATCTAAAGCATGGTTCAGTTTATCAGTCAATCGGACCAAAATAATTGCATGGTATTTCGGACATGACCACATGACCATTTTCATGTCTGAAAATTACGGCTGCTCATGTGGTCTTTATGGACTGAATGCTTGGCCGCGACCAACAGTTCTTCCTCCTGGCCAACCGTTCGGTCAGGAGGAAATATTGCGTGGTGTGTACTTTAGATTTTTGTTGTTCTTGTTACTGAACAATCCAAAATATTAAATGCTAAATATAAATAGGACCTGATGGATTTTATTTATGGTCAATTAAACCTGAGATTTTTTTTTTTTTACCACAAAAGGGAGAACTTGCACAGAATTTTCAACTCCACTGTAGAACTTTTTAAAAATGAAAAGTACCTGAGCGCCAGAATGTACAATTTTCATCCTGCAATAAAGATAGTGCTGAAGCATAGGGGAAGTCTGGCAGAGGCAAGATTCTTTGTGCTGTTGTTCCACAGTGCACACAGAAATTATATTGATAGGTAAGGAATTACCAATCCTACCTACCTTCCCCTGGGTGCTTTTCTGAAGCAATGATATATGCAATACAGATCTTCTTTAATCCTTCTTACCATATATAAAGTATTACTTCCATCCAATATCTATTTAATGTGATGTAACTGACCAAGTGATGTAAAGGCAATTCATTCATTGGAGGACTAAGATGATAATCATACAAAGCTTTTAGTTATTGTATCGCTAAGATGATAATCACAGAAAGCTTTCATTGCCCTTTTCAAACTGTCTGACAAGATCCCTAATGGTTAAGGGAAGAAAGTATAGCTGGAAAGAGAACAGAAGCAATAAGACACAGGATGTTCAGTGGTTAAAATCTACTCATTATCCACTGATCCGTCTTTAAAGAAACCATTTAACCCATGCTTGTCAATTCTTTTCACTTTAAGGTAATTGGTGGAAACTTTCAGTTGCATCACTATGTTTCTAGACAGGTAACCATGGATTTAACTTAAAGCCCAACATTAAAGTTCTTACGTTTCTGTTACTTATTTGCAATTGAATTATAATGCCCTGAAAAGCTAAAAGACTCACTAATGCATTATTAATCTTGTACAGGTGTGGGCCCCCTTGGTTGGAGATCAAAGCAGAAATGTCTGTTGGAAAGCTGAAAATTATGAGTTTAATTTGCTATGTGAACACTGAAAATGACACATAGCGACAGAAGATTATGAGTATAATCTCAACGTGTCAGTGTAAGAAATTAATTATCAGATGCAATAAAAGCAAATGAACATGCTGAAAATCTTTTAACATGAAGTCTAAATAGTATTTTTGGCTTGTGTTTAAATGTACAAAGGACAAATGGCCCCTAATCCGAATCTAGTTCCAAAGCGGATTTCACGGATCAGCTGGAACTCGGACTTTCTGACTTTTTCTGATTTTTCTGAACCACAAATCTATTTTTGAAAAATTTTAAATTTCTAGAAATTTTGAACATTTTCGATTTCATAAATTTTTGAAAAATTTCTAAAATTTTCCAAAATACAATGCGGAATTCCAAAACAGAAAGTGCATAAATATTCCAGTACTGGAAGTTTTTTTTTAAAGATTTTGGGCATTTATACATGTTTCCCAGACCATTCCTCAGGTCCCTGAGCTATTTACAGTAAGTTACCATTACTATTTATACCTTAAGTTTAGGTGGAATTTTTGAATTTTTTAATTCCCTTTGACTTCAATGGGTCCGCTTGTGGATTTTTGAGTTTTCAGATTTTTAAAAAAAATCCTTGAAGTTGCAAGCAGAACAGATTTCAGAACGTTTCCCATCTCTTCTCACAAGCTGCATAAACCAATGATGGAAATGGCCTGTATTTTATATTATTATACTTCTTTCTTTCTGAAATAGATAAATTATTATTGGGTCACTGGCAGGAGTGTCGGTATGTAATCTTCTGATTCGCTGGTTGTCTTTATTGGACAAAATAATGGATAGCAGTCTATGTTAGATTTACACTAGAAAGCATGTGCTATTATTTCCCAGTACCAGCCTACCCATGAATCATAACAAATCAACAGAATTTCAGTTAATAAGGATCTTATTTAGATGTCAATCCAACTGTAACCCTCATTCATAAAGGGTGGGCAGAGCAAATACCACTTTCCCGTTAAAGCAGTCAGCCTGAGAGTTTGCCAAGTTTCTTTCCTGCCGATAAAAGGAACAGAAATTAGATCAGTTGCATGCGTTATAACATTTCCATGGTAGGTAGCATTTTTTCTAGTTGAAGTTATGTTATGTTATAGCCATTTCATCCTCTTACTAGAACAGAGCCAGTTTCACAGCTGCAACCAATGGGAGAAGGAAGTTTCTTCTCTTCCTCCAGTATGATGGTTTGTCACAACTCTAACCCCCAATTACCCCACACCTGAGCTGAGAAGCATCTCAGAAACTTCTTATATGTCATAAGACACAATATAAATGTTTATACAATATACAGTCTGTTTTTGCAAGAGCCTCTAACTGAACATTCATCATCTTTAGCAAATGTATTAAAATAATATATCTAGGTTTTTTTTTGTTGTTTGTTTGTTTGTTAACATGTTTTAGGAGACTATCTAGTAGATGAACCAATCAAAATGTAAAAAAAAATGTATTTCCTGCCAATAAAAGGACCAGAAATCAGATCAGTTTATAAAGACATGTCATTGAAATATTAGAATCTCTCCATATAAGCTACTTATTTACATTTTTTACATAGCCAATCACAGTAATCCAATAAAGGCGTAATGAAATTAAGCAGTAAAGGATTGCGCACAGCCATAACTCTTCCAATCTGTTACTCCCCTTTCAGATTTATGGAAAAGATTGAAATTCGATCAGAATATATTAAGAATGTAGATTGGACCCACACTGCTTTTAACATTTGTTTGCGGGGATATTTGAGAGGAATAAATGAGCAGTACCTGTAGGAAAATCATGTTATGTTTAGGAAATGTCCTCTACACGTTGCTATACATGATATCCTTAAAGGCATTTGGAATAATATTAGTGTTACCTAATCTGCTCAAACATGTGCCTAAAAGAACATCAGATTAATGTTTCTATCATCTCACCTCTGAAATCAGGAACACCATGGAGAAATCATCTCCATAAATCTGCAGGGTTCTGGGTTTTTGGAGTTCTGTAGCCTCTTCACATTCCCAGTAAATAGTTATTATTCATTTCTTAGTTTCTTAGTTTTAGGACCTTTAAGGGTATGTGCACCCCACAATTTTTTTTCCAGTAGACATAAAACCCCATAAAACCCAGACCTCGCAAGTTCTAAAGTTAAAAACTCAACTTCTAAACATACTTACCAGCCCTCATTCCCTTTGCTAACTTCTGCTTGCTTCCATGCCTTTTTCTGTGCGCAGAATCAAGTAGAAGGGGATGGACCGGCAGCAGCTTAGCCAATCACAGGAGCCACAGGAGCACTCCTACTTGCTGCCGTGCACGGAAAGGACAAGGGCTGGTAAGTATATTTAGAAGCTCAATTTTTTTAA
This sequence comes from Hymenochirus boettgeri, assembly GCA_019447015.1. Classification (NCBI taxonomy): domain Eukaryota; kingdom Metazoa; phylum Chordata; class Amphibia; order Anura; family Pipidae; genus Hymenochirus; species Hymenochirus boettgeri. The sequence goes on from CM033474.1 coordinate 247,259,770, forward strand.
CTTTTGACCTTGCGAGGTCTGTATTTTGAGGGGTTTTATGGCCAAAGGACTACCAATTACCTTCATTCTTATAACCTATTGGATTCTTTGCAACCTGTGCATTCCTCCAAGATGGCCTTGTGTAAGGTTGTGAATGATCTGCAGGTTGCAAAGGCCAATGGTCACTTTTCTATTCTTATCCTCCTTGACCTCTGCTCTGATTTCAACATGGTCAAGCATTCCCTCCTAATGCAGGTACACTCTTTGGGCATTCGGAATGAAGTGGCATCCTGGTTTCTATCCTATTTCTCTAACCGAACTTACTCTGTATCTTATGCTAGCAATACGTCTTCTCCGGTTCCTCTTGGTGTGGGGGGCCCACAGGGGTCTGTTCTTGGACCCTTATGGTTCTCCCTCTACACTATTTCCTTGGGAGATGTCATTAGCTCTTTTGGCTTCAAGTATCTTTTACGCAGACAATACACAAACGCTAACTCCTGACATCCAATCACGTGTCTCCGACTGCCTCCTTGGCATCTCCTCCTGGGTGTCTCAATCATTCTAAAACTGAACTGATCATTCTTCCACCTAAACCTGGTCCTGTCCCATCTTTCTCCATCTCTGTTGAGAATACCCCCATTTCCCCTATCCAATCAGCACACTGCCTAGGGGTAATGATTGAGTCCTCTCTATCATTTATAACCACATTAACTATGTTATGAAAACCTGCAACTTTTTCCTTCGCAATATAGCCAAATTCCGCAGGTTCCTTTCTCTCCTGACCACTGCTATGCTTATGCATGCTCCCATCCTATCGCGCCTGGACTATTGCAACCTACTACTTACTGGTCTTCCTGCTTCACAACTCTCTCCTCTTCAGTCTATACTTAACCACACGTATTATTTTGCTCTCCCAAATCTCCTCTGTACCGCACAACAATCTGGCTCCCTGTTAAACGGCGCATTACATACAAAATCCTTCTCCATTTAAATCCCTTTGCTCTGCTGCTCCTCCTTATATTTCCTCTCTAGTGACCCCATATGTTCCTGGCCTTACCCTCCGCTCATCGCAGAACCAGCTCCTGTACAGACCCCCCACTCGTACTGCTTCCTCTCGCCTTTCTCTCTTGTGGCTCCCATCCTCTGGAATTCTATTCCCCTTTCTCTATGTCAAGAAACCTCAATTAGCAGGTTTGAAGCTAACCTTACATCCTACTTACCTACCCCAGCACAGTCTATGATTGTTTTATTTGCACTGCATACATCTCACTCCAGCACTTATACCCATTCCATTGTAACTATATTGTAAGGTCTACGGTGCAGGGACCTCCATTCATCTTGAGGCAAAGCTCTAGCACTTCTATTTATATAAACTATTTTTATAAACTATCAATGTATTTATTCCCCTTGTATGACTTTATTGTATTTTGTTATTGTACAGCACTGCGTCTCCAAGTGGCGCTTTGTAAATAAACTATACATACATACACAGGAAAAAAATTTTGGGGGTGGACTTACCCTTTAATATAAAGGGAGTTTAAAGGATATTGCTGCCCCCCAACCAAATATTTTCTGTAGTGTAGGTTGGGAGTGGGCTGAGGTACCCTTCTCTGCAGAAAATATTTTAACAGAAAATATTATAGTAGGTAGAAGAGGCAGCCAGGAAAGAATTCAAAGGGTGTGAGGGAGGGGGAAAAGCAGGCACTGGATGACTCACAGACAGCTCCTACTCTTCACTTTCTAGGACTGAAAAGGTACAGCAGGAGAACCATTTGGAGCAGAGGAGAAGTGGGGCCAGTTGTGGGTAAAATTTAAGGTGGATATGCCCTTTAAATTTTATCTTTCAAGGTTTCATAATCACAAACAAAGAAAACATTAAATCCAATACCACCTTAGAGTCCAATCACTCGGGCCTTTAACCTGCGTTTTCCATCGCAATGTGCCAACAGATCACATTGGTATCTGTCGGCACATTGCAAAGGGAACCTGCACACATGTAAGTGACCGATCCCCATACACGGTATGGGGATCGGTCGGCCATGTGGCCATATACCACACGATCGGTATAGATGTAATAAAAAATATAATTAGATATGAAATGAACATGAACTGAATATGATATAAATCACATGTGTTTCTAGATGAACATGGAATTAATATGATATATATCACATGTAGTTCTAGATGAACATGGAATTAATATGATATATATCACATGCAGTTCTAGATGAAAATGGAATTAATATGATATATATATCACATGTAGTTCTAGATGAACATGGAATTAATATGATATATATCACATGTAGTTCTCGATGAGCATGGATTGAATATGATATATATCACATGTAGTTCTAGATGAACATGGAATTAATATGATATATACCACATGCAGTTCTAGATGAGCATGGAATGAATATGATATACATCACATGCAGTTCTAGATGAGCATGGAATGAATATGATATACATCACATGTAGTTCTAGATGAACATGGAATGATTATGATATACATCACATGTAGTTCTAGATGAACATGAAATGAATATGATATACATCACATGTAGTTCTAGATGAACATGGAATGAATATGATATACATCACATGTAGTTCTAGATGAACATGGAATGAATATGATATACATCACATGTAGTTCTAGATGAACATGGAATGAATATGATATACATCACATGTAGTTCTAGAGATGAACATGGAATGAATATGATATACGTCACATGTAGTTCTAGATGAGCATGAGATGAATATAGTTAGTATCACAGATAATTCTAAAACTGTTCCTATCTATCATGTATTGAACACATATTAATTAATACGATAGTAAAAACACTAGGGACGTATCTCCTCATATCAATAGACATGAATATACTGTTTGGCCAAACATGAACATAAAACAAATTCAAATTGCATTTTCTGGACTCAAATCTGATCATCTCACAGCTTGCTATGTAGCACTGGATTGCAGTAGTAACTGATAAAACACTTGGAAATAAGCTTCATATAAGAAGACAAAAAAGATGTGATTAACCAAGGAGTCACGTAGTTGAGAATTTTAATCCATCCGATACCACAACGAGCAGGATCACTAATATTTGTCCACCGTGGTCTTTGCCAAATTACGTCAGTATTTTACACCCATTGTCTATTTTATCTTATTTATGATGTTTATTCCTTATGGTTATGATGTTTCTCATGACGTTTATTCTTCTCCTTTTTTACACTGGCAGATACATACAACCCAACGGTCCTGATCTCAGCAAGGCAGTGCTGTTTTTTTCCTGATTTAGGCAGTCCTGGAAAGTCCAGGGCATGACCGTATAGTCTACGGGTGTATTTGGGGGGCCACTGTGGAGAAAGGGTAGAGCTAGAAAGTCTGGGACAGAGCTGAACAGGACATTAGTTAGACTCCTTTCCCCCAGTATGCTAGAAAGTAAAGGTAAAATACTGACCAATGCTTTTACCCCACCCCTGATATTTTTATCTAACAGTTTTATCCAGAATAAGGCAAAATAAAATTGAAACCTAATTGTGCAAAACCAGTAACAATAACATTCTCTCAGATTCTAGACATCTAGTAGTTTCTTACTATTTAATGTTTCATACATTACCGTTAATTGAAAGGTAAAGATAACCATTACAGCAAGTTGGGTCAGAGTGTGTGGGATGTCCCCAGGTGGGGTACCCTATAATTTGATGTTCCATTTGGTAGGATGTAATATAATTACAAGGAACAATCAAAGCACAATAAATTGTTCAGAGTTTGCATTCCCTTCTAAACACAAGTAACCTACAGGATATGGAGACATTCAGTCCATTTCTAAATTAGCACTTTGCGCCTTATTTAATAAGAGATGCAACATTTTGCCTTTGTTGTTATTTTGCAGTAACCAATCAGAAATGATCAAATGATTTCTTTTGATATAGATCAGCAAAAATGTAACATCTGATTGGTTGCTGCAAAACAACTCAGGCAAATGTTTGCACCTCTTAATACAGTAAATAATGGGTTATTTTTTAGGTTATTCTATCTATGACAGGCCTAGTAGATTGGTGCAGAATCGGGAAGGACTGGTCTTTCTCAATGGGAAATATGTACAAGCAACATTGGAAGTTGTAGCAGAGGAGTGAGAAAAGGGTCTTATGCTCCTCGTACACTTATTAGATATTGGATCAGATTAGATGTTGACTGCCAATTTAGCATAAGTAACCAGGACACTCCCACAATGTTCCCAATCCAACCTGGCCCATTCATGTTTTGATCAAATTCCAACTGCAAAAAGATAGAGCAAGGTGGTTGTCCGAATCTAACGGCAACCCTGTGTGAACATCTAGAGGTAAGATTCATGGAGTATGACAAGCCTTAGTTTTTGTTTTTGGAACTTGGGCTCAGATAATGTGTCAGATCATTGTGATCTTGGGTATTTCTATATAAGGCCCAGAAACCAAATTTTGACGGCATTAAGTGTCCCTGGAAAATGCGTTTGCATTGTTAAAACGATATAATATAGTAAACCATTGCACATACTGTACATATTCCCATGTATACAGCACCTCCTGACATTTCACCATCGCTGTGTTAAATTGAATGGTTTGACACAGTGTCACTGCAGGAACACCAGGGACAAAGTATTGCGATCCTAGGGTCAGGATCGCAACTGCAGTGGCCCGGACCCCCCGTGAGATTGGAGGCCCCACCCCCTCCCCAGAGTTCCGCAATCAGCTGTTTTTAAACACTTGACCGCGCGTGTGAAGTAAAGATACACACGATTAGCTGTTTCAAAGAACGGAACCAAACTTCTGTTGATTGCACATATGTTAACTTCATACGCACGAAGCTGATCACAGAGGTTTGGAGAGATGATCGCAGGCCCTCTTACCTCCCAGGCCCTCCGCAGCCTGTAGGATCTGTGGGCAAGCCACTGCCTAGGGTTTGAGAGGAACCTGGTCATATGTGTGAAATGTAAGTTCATACTCATGCAATCCCTATCATATTGTACTGATAGATCACATTGGACACCTTCACAGAGGGGATGGACATGCCTTTTAGTCCTGAGACACAAAGATTATGCAGGATTGCTGAGACTCTGGAATAGCTGGAGCCTGGTTTTTGGTAAGTCCAGGCTGTGCCAGAAAACAAGGCACACAATACTGATACCATACAATATTTGCGGTATTATAATTTGGTGGCCAGTGAGTTTTTCCTCTAGCTGTTTAGTATTCTATGCAGTGTTTCTCTACCAGGGGTTCCTGAGAGGTTGCTAAAGAATCTGTTTTTTTAGGGGGTCCCCAAGACATGAAAATTGGTTTAAAGAGCTTTATAAGGGGCCAGTATCACTATTTTGAAATACCGAGCCTTCATTGAACATTGTCGCTTTTGTTAATGTACGATTGCGGTCATACATATACAAACATGGTTGGACAATTATAATTGAGATTGTACATTTACGATTGCAATCATAACTGTATGATTGCCCATACAATACCTTTGTACCATACCAAGGATTCCACAAGAATAAAAAAGATTGATCACAATTCCAATTCACATTGCTAAGGAAAGTTTACAATAATTACAGTCTGGGTTCATGTGGCTAAAGGTTCGTACACACTTGCGATTGTGGGTCCAGACCCGCAATGCACAATGTGTACGAACGTTTCGGCTGATAATCGGCCCGTGTGTAGGCTCTTTAAAGGCAGAAACGGATGGTCGTTCGGAGATCCACCAGGTCAGTCGGGCAATGATCCCCGACCGAATGTCCGTTTCGGCCGATAAAGCGCCTACACACGGGCCGATAATCGGCCGTCGGGACCCGTGATCGCACGTGTATACGAACCTTTAAGCTGGGTACACACATTAGCAATATAGGGCCTGACGTGATTGGCCCCATAATGCTAACATACGTCCGAAACAACCGTTTCAAACAAACATTTGGCTTTGGAAAAGGTTGTTCTGACCAGAATTATTTTTATTTTTTTTGAAATTTGATTCCTCTTCCGTGTAGGTAGAGAAACTCCCAAACATGGTGCAATTTATTTATTCTTTAATAATATGTCTATGGAAATATCCAGTGTATCATAGAATGTTCAGGATTATCTTGAAACGTCACTGTTAAGGAGCTTTGCCTTGCATTGTCTAATCAGACATCAATGTTTCTTGTAATTGCAGTGTAGAGTGTAATTTGTATACTAAATGAGATTAGCCATCTTGATGTCAATTACTTTGCTAGTCACCAAGACAAGTCCAGACACAAAAAGTCCCCCAGGGCACTCACCATGTAAACCCACATTGCTGTGCTGTACTCAATACAAGGGCTTGTTCAGTAAACCAATAAAAAATAACCACTGGATCCTTTACCAAATACTGGGAATTGTCACAGAGTAGAAATACTAATGTTTTATTTTTATAAATAATGTGAACAAGACAGTTTATAATTTTAGAGAAGTTCTGTTTGCACGAAAATCCACAAGTGGACCCATTAAAGTCAATAGGAGTTAAAAAATCCAAAAGTTCCACCTAAAATAAAAGTTGAAATGGCAATGGTAACTAAGGCTGAGGCCATTACTGATTGCGTGTGCGATTTCTGTGCGTTGTCGCACGTTGTTCCGCATTTGTGCATGCGATTTTGTAATTTAACATTATTAAAACACATCAGAAATCGCGGGAATTTTTGCATTCCGTGATTTACATTCTAACCAAAATCGCATGCGTAATCGGATGCGCAAACCTTGTGTGCAAATGCTCAAAAAAACACGCCAGTGTGGCAAAAAAGCCCTTACTGTACTGGGAAATGGGCTAAGGAACATGTATCAATGCCGGAAATCTATTTTTAAAAAAACACCGTCTAGTACCGGAAAATCTACGCTCTTCCTGTTTTGCCATTCAGCATAGTATTTTTGAAACATTGATTTTTAAATTTGAAATTTTTGAAAATATCGAAAATGTTTGATTTTTAAAATTAGAAAATTCTTGAATGGTTTGGAAAAAGAGAAAAAGTCAGAAATCCGCGAAGTCTGAGGTGTGTGAAATCCGCTTGGGGATCCAATCGTTTTGCTCAATTATCACTGCAATTTTTTTTCTGCTAAAACAACCATCAAACCACCAAGCCATCTCTACCAGCAAACAAAGCAGATATCCATGTCTGAATGAAAGTCTTTGCTGACTTGTCACTATCAAAGTCACATCATTTAAATGGTTAAAACAAGTTTCCTCCTATATGCTGATGATGACCCAGACCGCTTGGTTCTCAACCCTGGGAGAATAACAGTTAAATAGAGAAAGAATTGAACTTGAGTTCTTGTCAAATAAAGAATGTTTCATCCTTTCCTTCTGTAGGCCATTTCTGGTCAATTCCGTAAATCTTGATAGATTAATAATATTAGAGAATAGCTAAGACAAGTACTAATGCATGATGGGATGATGAGATCCCAGGGGGACCACCCTCTCCTTTATTTCTCTAAGCAAGCCTTGACCTGAATCTTATCAGATATATTCCATGTGCACAGATATATGTGAAAGCAGAAATTGTCAGTACGTTTAGAAAGTGAAAATGTAACCCACTAGAACATCCGCCTATAAAGTTATTGATATTTCTATTATAAACCTTAACATGGAAGCACAGAGGAGCAAACAGGAGATCTTATAACTTCAAAACGAAACCCAGAACAATCTTTCCCTTAAGCCCAGGGGTGGCAAATGAAAGGTTTGTAATGGTTATGGCTAAAACAATAGCGATTCCAGATAAAGGTTGTTCACAAAAAAGCCTTTGACCTTGACTGTTTCTTTCTTTGGAGCATTTAACCCATAGTCTTGATTTCCCTTTGCTGAAAGATGCTCATTGCGGAGTTTAATGGTCCACTAGCTTCCCATTCATCCCAACTACACCATATGCTCCCCACCTCCCCATCTGGGAAATGTAACTTTCCAACTAGAGAGTTACGATTGGATTTTCCATGACATGTGAATTATTTGCGTTTCTGACCTAACTGCCTGTTTACATTTCCTAACGATGTAATCAGCATTTGTAAAATGCCTTTTCTCATACTTATCATTCTGAAGGAGGCCGGGTTTTAAATTCTTATGATCGAAATTGAAGAGGAGATTGGGTTTCCCCCGAAGGTAAGTACTTCCAGACCTGTTATCTGCTCTATCGTTACAACATGACTCCGTTTGTTACTGTACCATGTAATACAATCCTTGCATTATATTCCACATAAAAAGCTGTTTCTGTAGAATCTTGTCATCATTCCGTGAGCTGGTCTTTGAAGCAGTTTCAGATTCAGAACTCTGCATAACAGCGAAGGCTCAATTGCACAACACGGTATTATTTACTCAGATGGGGTTAATTGCTGAATAAAAGAATGGACCCTTTCAGTTTCCCCTATTTTTTTTCCCCTTACAATTTCACTTCGAAGACACCGAAGACAGAAAAGTCCGTGATAAATATCAAACTTTCTAATCAGAAAGGAGCTTGAGTCTTATTTGAAATTTTAAACTCCGGGCACAAACCAAAAACGCAGCCAGTTGTGTGACTATGACCGAAAGAAAGAAAAAGACCAGTGTGCATTGTGTAGAGGAAACAACGTTAACTTTATTTATTTTGTAAATGCGACTGATTCGGACAGTAACTGCTGTTGATTGTTATTGAGTTTAATTTACTTTTTGTTTGGTCAGAGCAGGATTATCCACAAGGCAACCCTAGGCAACTGCCTAGGGCCCAGGAAACTTCTGGGGGCCCAGCTTCAAAAGTAGTAACAATATTATAGTCTATACAATATATTTAATAAAAAAGGGGCCCTAAATTATTGCTCTGCCTAGGGCCCCAATCAGCATCACAATACTGACTGGCCCCAATCAGCATCACAATACCGACTGCCAAATCACCAAGTCAGGTGTAACCAACAGGTTCATTTTTGTGATAAAATATTGTAAATGACTCTTTGTAGTTGTAGTAGATACTGTAATATTATTATTAGTTATGTAAAGAGGGTAAATTTTGTATTTTTGTGAGAAGGATTACAAACTATGCACACTACTCACTGACAGGAAGGTTCCTTTTTCAGTACTGTGTACCCACGAAATACACATTTCCGATAAATGGTCAGCATCGGCAAGGGTCGTTGCTACCCAAAAATGTCATTTGGCCACTATCAGACCCCTGTACTAAAATAGAGGGAGCCGGCCGCAGTCCTAGGGAGTGTGGCAGTCCCAACTGATGTACCTACTCTTTGTATAAGGAGAACGTTTTGGAACTGTTTGTACCCACATTCTTCCATAATTCTGTCTGTTAACCTTTAAAAATCAGTACTGTGTGTACCTTTAATTTAGAGGCAAAATGCATTTATTTATATCTAAACCCCCAAAAAATATAATTTTTTAAAAATTGTTTGTTACTGGAAACTATCAGTGAGATTCAATAACAGTTCTTTAAGGAGATTCAAAGTATTGCTAAAAATGGTGCTTATTTTGCCCCAACCAATCAGATGTTAGCCTTTAAATGTTAAATAAGATCTGATTGGTTGGGGCAAAATTAGCACCATTTTTAATGATAAGAACTTTTATTGAATCTCCCTGTATAACTCTTCCTAACCACCACTGTACCTTTTTTTGTTGATTTGGCCTTTCTTTAGATATCCAATCTGAAGCATCTTACTATTCAGCTGTCAATCAAGTGTTTTATTATTATAAACTCTTCTGCTGTGTGCAGTAAGGGGTGACTGTTGGTATGTGTGAAATGCATTGTGGAAAATTCAATCTGCCAGTTCTAGTGATTACTGAGCATGCTTGCCCTCACAGATTGTTGTGTATGACAAAGGGGGCATTGGTTAAGAGTGGGAGGAGGGATACTTAGCCTAAGCAAAAGCGGTAGTGGATTGAAGGCATGCAGCAACATAGTAAGTGCTGCTTGCATGGATCCATTAATAGATTAAGATAAGGCAAAGTAATTGTTTCAGTTTACATACCCTTTAAACGCTTGTAACAACATTTCCAATGGATCAGCCAAGCAAACCAAATCATTTTACTGCCCTTGTCAATTTTGTTCCAACTTGTGGAAATTATTTTAACAAAATAACCAACAGGACTTTCGTGTCAAGAACTCGGACTGAAATGTCCGAGGATTTTTTGTGAAAACCTTGGATAGATATCTTAAAGGTTAGACCTTATTTCAAAGTGAAAGGACAAGGTCTGACCTAATGTCACTGTACATATCTGTACGTCTTTCAATGACAGAAGAATGTAGCACTATTGCAGCAATACCCTATAGCTGCCGCAGAATTGTCATTTTACATAAATTGGTAGAATTAAGAATAATGAACAAAGTTCAAATGTAAACCACATGTCCTATAAAACATGGTATTCTTTCCACTATGTTTAGTGTAAGAAGCCATAATTTATCTTATTAAACTGTTAGTGCTTGTAAACCAATACCAGATGTTGGGGAATGGCCTCCCCAACACGGTTCTTCCTGAACTGTAGAATGGTAACTTTACTGTATTAGAGAAGAAACAAGGCACATCGGTTGAAAAGCCTAAACACAACAAGAAATGGAAGTAACCAAATGGCCAAGTATGATTAAATGTCAAGAAACATACAACGAAAACTCCCATGGCTGATGATGTTCTCACTAAGTGAATGATTGGCATTTGTCAACAACTAAGATGTATGAGGAATCCTCTGGTAAATGCTTGCGACCAGTCTAAAATTGGTTATTAGCATGACCAAAATGTAGCTCCTCTTATTTCATCTTCCCCCAAGTAAATTATGTTTCTTTAACAATTGGCTTAAAGGGCATGTCCAGCCATAAAATAAAAATTGATATTAAGGTTTGGGGGGGTGCTGAGCCTTAATATAAAATTTTATTTTATGGCTGGACATGCCATTTAAAAAGAAATGGCCCCCACTACAGAACTTCGCATTGCCCCCTTTCTGACACTTTTAGACACTGTTTATTTTGTGTTCACTAACTATTTTCTGACGTCCCTTAGCTGTTCATTAAAATATATACACAAACAAACAAAATAAATGCTTGTATATGAAGGGAAAATAAATATCAGAGATGTTAGTGCAAATGACAGGTGATTTTGATGTTGGGACACATTGTGCAAATATTAAGGAAATCACATCAGATTTCAGACAATTTTATTAATGTTTATGATGAACTTCCACTGAACCGATTTTCAGCCTTGGATATTGTTTTCTAGCTGATGATTGTTCATTTTTGAACCAGATGTGGTCAATAACCCAACACTGTGTTTATAACATTGTAAATAACTAAACAATTTTAAGTTCATTCCTGATAGAATGTCAAAACAATGACATATTCAGCATCATGGCTTCCTGCCTCCTTTTCAGTTCTGTTTTAATTCAATTCTGTGAAAACAGTGGGCATTCTGGTCTCCTTCCTATCTGCGGCTTAGACTGTATACTAGTGATGGACCCGGACTCGAACTTTATGACGAACTTGAACTATTCGAAACAAGTTTGGTTTACCGAACTCGCAGCTGTATTTTCTATAATTAATTTATGAGCCGTTCACTAACCCTAAAATGTATCATCTATCCCTCGAATGTAATGATGATTTTCGCTAATCCTCAAGCGTATCGTTAATTTTCGGTAACCCTCAAATGTAGCTTGCGCAAACCCGACAATTACCGATCGTAGGGAAAGAAGTGTTTAAACAGGTTTTGGTGATAGTGACATGTTCCCCAGACTATCTCCCAGGTGCCACAGCCATATACAGTAAGTTACCATTATTAGTTTATCTGTTATTGATCCGAAGTTTTCAAACTATTAGCTCCCCATTGACTTGAATGGGTTAATTTCCAAACTTTTACTGAAGTTCAGAATGAACATGTAATTCTAACCAGTATTGTCCTTGTTCTCTTCCTTTCTGGCACCTTATGCCCTTGCTGAATGAACTTTTATTAACTTGAGCATGTGCAGAGGAGGCAGCATGGGAAAGAGCAGTTAATTATTGGTTGTGATATCGGTAGTCACAGCCTTGATTGACTGCATGGAGGGAGGAGTCAGCTTAATCTGCCAGAATGGCAGCAATAATTACCCATAAATATCTGGTTAGTAATGCATCTAATAATGTTCTGAATATATTGATTGATTGGAACTTGGCATAGGTAGCTGACAAGTGACCAGTTATTTGTTTTAAGTATGTACATGACCTGACAGTCAGTCAGAAGAATGTCTACCCATATGTACATGGTCTTAGCATTGTCAGTCTTTCCACAGTGACACTGTGACTTTTGGTTGGGTTTGGTAGTCACATTGGCTGGCATGTACACAGCCTTAGTTCCAGGCCACCTATTAGGAGAAGAAAGCTTCAGATAAAGCATTTGTCTTAGCGTCTTCTTTATGCTATTCTTCCAGGTCACCTGCTAGAAAATGTTGGACATCACCTTCTGGTGATGAGCACAGGAACCAATAAAATGTGGGCATTCCTAGGAGGGATCCATATCGGCCTTTCCTAGAAGCACAGTGTAATTCCCATTTTTAGCAAGCTATTTTTCAAAATACTTAGTATTGCAAACCGTACTTGCCCTTTAACAATAGCAGAGCCTGTATTATCAACTAATATTGTTTTTACATGCAATGGGGGGGAATAACCTGGCAGCTTCTATACATTTTACAAATAATTTCTCAGTTCCAAGAATCCACGTTGAGATAACCATTTCCCCAAAGCAGACGTTTTGTTTTTCATTATCGTTCCTTTCACAATTTCATTGGAATCAGTTCTGATTTCAAGGTGTCACACGTTCCAGTAGTGATACACGGACAACATGACTATGATAGATCCCATTTGAGTTATCTCGGGGGAGGCGTATGTTTCTAATGGCAATGTGCCTAATATACTGAGCTGTGCGGGTGCTGTTACCCTAATACTGTCGATGATACATGTCACTCCTGGAAAGTCAGGATACCAAAATGCATCAAATACATTCCTTGTTAAACTAATGAAAGGCTAAATGGGAACGTGCAATTCCTAGTGCACTGCTACGGGAGTGAGTTAAAGTCAACAATAAACAGATGTGATTCCGAGGGAAAATGTCAAATTCGGAACGATCAAAGGAATCGCCAATGAGTTTTGGCATAACGTAGAAATGTGGAGGTTGTGGGACACGTACTCAGAGGGAAACGTTTCAGGGGATTTAGGAATTGGAAAAGAGATTTATAATTGGAAGATGTAAGGCCTATGGTCTCGAACAAGCACAACTCTCCTAAAGCCTCTATCATAACAATAAGGAGAATATACAATATGGAAATGACTAGCAGCGACATTCTAGCCAATAAAATGATTGAACAGTCTAATAACTTGTTTTCAATCAAAACCATGGGGCATATTTATAATGTGTAATGTAGAATTGATGTGGGAATGGTACCAAACAGACCTACAAGGCCCAACGTTATTGACATTATGTGACCATCTAGATGCCAGTTGACTGGCATTACTAAATGATGTACAGATTGTTGCTAAGCCAACCATAGGGGTGTGGGGCTGCCAGTCTAGGTGACATTTACTTTAGTATTGGTACTGTAGGGGGTCAAACGAATCTAAAATTGACTTTCAAATAAAAAAATGTATATTGGTACCACTCAAATCCCAAAACAGCAATAGATAGAAATCTGAGAGATGTAAAACTAGACTCAAATGCTGCCCAATGCCCTGTTACCCCTCTTTCTGCTTCCTGTTTGTTCCAGTTAGAAACTGTCAGTTATCACTCGTGACAGTTGAAATAATGGCCAATAGCTGAATTCTATTCCCCTAGCTCTCTCCTTTGAGCATGTGCACACTCGTAACACACTCAGAGTGCTTGAATAGAAGGTGGAAACCTTTTTACAGATTAGGGGTGAACATGAGACTTTTACAGGCTCTTTCGGCCTCTTAAAGTCACACTAACTTATTTACATATGCTTAGCGCGACTTTAAGCCTCGGTTTGCACCAGCTGCACGAGTACCGGAAGAGGCACTCGCGCTGCCATCGTAAGCCAATTTACCATGTTTGCATATAAGTATTTAATACCCGCTTGTAGCGGGCATTAAATACTTAAGTGTTGGAGAGATTCACCCAGAGCAACGCAGCCTCTGGTAAATCCGATATGGGAGATTTGCCTGGAGAGCTTGTGGCTCTGGGTGAATATCCCTGCTAATGTTGTACACATATGTACTTGTTTTCTTATGTAAGACTAAAATGTGCAAACAAAATAGGTTTTGACTATAGCGTGCAGCAAACAACGCAAGGAACATAGCTATGATTGCGCAATCCAAATTCCGTAACATGTAAAAACAAATTAATTTGGCGTAAAGCAGCGCAACTCACCTTTCCTTGATGTAAAACAAGAGGAAATTCTCCGTGAGTGTTTGTGAGTGAGAGAGACAGATTTTGTCATTCCGTTCTGTATCTTGGTTATGATTCAAAAAGTAAATATTCAAACCATTTGCTTCTGGAGAAGTTTATTTACTGGTGTGAAGTAAACTATCTGACAACATGTTTGTGGTAAACTTCCAATTCTTTCTTTTGTGCTTTCTGTCTACTCCAAACTAAAAGGACCTGCAGCTGTTGGAATTGTTTAGATCCCGTTCTGGACGGTGAATATCCGCAGGATGCCATTGTGGAATTCTTGTAGCCAACTGAAAATTCTCAGATTCTGTTTATTGGGAAACTCTGGTGTCTGTCATGTCAGATCAGGGATTTTCATAATATCTCAAGTCACTATCCGTTGGGAAATAAGAGATCACATTCTGAAAGCTTTCAGCCACCCAAGTAGTAATGTTTATTGATTTCAGAGAAAATAGGCAATATGGTTTGTTTTTATCTGGCAAAAATGGGTTGCAGGAAACAAGTTCAAATTCTTAAATCAACATCAGTTCCATGTTTCAAAATTAACTTCTGACAGTCTGTACAGATACACTAACAATGAATGACAATAATCATTTTGACCAAAAGATGAAATGAAAAAGAAATAGCAGAGGACGAAGTCTTTCTTCATTATCTGAGCTCATGGATTGAGAATAACACTGGGTACACACACTAAAGATGATAGAATATTTAAAGGGTATCGCCAACCCAAAAACAAAAATTAAAGAAGAACCAGGAAAGCCCCCCCAAGCGTAGACCTCGCTAGGTTTAAAATCCCCAAATTGGCTTCTAAAGGAACTTACCGGCCTTTGTTCCCTCATTCCCGACATGGAACAGCAGAAGGGGTCAGACCGGCAGCCATGTCTGTGATGGGCTGAGACCAATCACTTGCGTGGCTGCTGGTCCGGCCTATTCTGCTGCTTTCGTGTAAAAGAGTAGCAGAAGGCAGCCGAGGAAACAAGGGCCAGTAAGTGCCTTTAGGAGATAATTTTAAGTTTATACTAACCTTCCCCACCTCCCAACCCCAAGATCATTACAGATTTTGAAAATCCGTGGATCTGAATAAATTGAATAATCAACTATTAGATAAAATAAGATCCAAAAATTGTGTGGGGTTTTGGAACTTCAATAAGTTATGTGGAACCGTGTTGAGAACTAAACTTGGCAGTTTTCTTCCGGGATCCAGCAGTTAGTCACCAGTCAATGACGGCTCTCTAAGAGCTCACTGAGCTTGCATAGGAGGTGAGGACCGGGGAGGACAAGTGTGCAGATGAAAGGTAAGGATTATGGACTTCAGGGGTTGAAGGGAGGTAAGTAACTAACAATCTTGGGATTGGGGGAAGGGGGGGCTAAGTATAGATTTATGTTCTGGGGGTGGACATGCCCTTTAAAGGGCATGTCCACCCCCAAAACTATAATTTACTCCACTACTGGCCCCACTCAATGGTTATCCTGCAATGTTCCCCCAAAGTCTAAAAAACTGGTCACCAGGAGCCTGGCAGAGTCCATATAGGACTCTGGTAAATGTTGAAGGTCTCCTCGCACTCCAAGGATTGTGGTGCTGTGTCCTCAAAACTGCTTATATATACTATTTATCACTTTTAACTGATCTAATATAATAAGCACTGTTACAGATTGTATCCATTGTTATATATTGTATTCATGGAATTAATTGTAAAGTTGATCACATGGTTCCAAATGAATCTATCACTGTGTGAGTTGTTGTTGCCCCACCCCTAGGGGAGGGGGGCCTACACTTTTTTAACCAGTACACGGAGTGTGTAGTTATGCACCTGAGGAAGGGGGAGACCCCGAAACGTTGTGCACGTAAGCTATGTCACAATAAATAGAAAATTCATGAAGTGTGTGCGGCCCTTGCTTTATATTGTCTCTATTGATCCATATAGGACTCTGCCTCCTGTCTCTCCTCCGGGAGAATTTTGCCATGCGCACTGCAGCCCCTCCCTCTCCCTCCCTCTCCCACCCGTTTTGGTCTCCCTCCCCCTAGCTCCCCCAACCCGATCATTACTTACCTTCCCTCTATCCTCCGCCATCCTGAACTGCCGGCAGCCGTGTCCGTGATTGGCTGCCTCTCCTGCCCCCCGATTGCAGTTCCATGCAAGCAGAAGGCCTGGTCGTGCAGCGGAGGATAGAGGGAAGGTAAGTAATGATTGGGGGAGTTTCTGGCCATAATAATAATGCGGTTGGGGCTGGGGGAGGAAGCTTTACAACATATAAAAATAATAAAGACAAAACAAAGAAATTATAAACGGTAAATATTTTTCTCACTACCAAAGAAATTATTCTATGTCTATATATCTTATGTGATGGAACTTGCCAGGAAAATGTATTAAATATATTCGGTTATATAGTGTTAAATTATAAAAATTGGAGATTGGTGAATCTATGCATAAAATAATGTAATTTATTGTGACACTGCCATGTTGTGTGTATCTGTGGATGGGAGTTTTGTGTCATTGGGTGGTTGACATTAGGGGAGGGTCCAACTTAGGCCCCATAGGTCCGTTGCAATCCATTGGGTCTTAAAGGTCATGTGCAGTGTAAAAATAACTTTAGCTAGGAATGAAGATCAACCTGTCATTGCGAAAGCCTCTGCTCCTGTTTTTTCTTGAAACAAGGTCGAAACAGGAGCAGGGGGCGGCACCCAGTCGGCGAGGGACAGGGTCAGCTAAGTGACTTCAGGGGCATCTTAGGAAAATTTTATTAATGTGAAACCTAGGTTTGGGGGGTTGATCTTCATTCCTAGCTAAAGTTATTTTTACACTGGACTTGCCCTTTAATATCCTAACTTAGTAAACCGCACCCTAATAAAATATAACCCTGCTAATGAACAGCTTTACTTTATTTTTCTTGGTATTCCCAATTCTGCTAAACAAATAGCCCACCTGATCTCTTTGGATCAGTATCAGAATCAGGATATACCTGGTTTACATTAAGAACAGAATATGAGGGGCTGCAAGATATCAGCAACAAGACCGATGTAGGCTGGATATCCCTGGTGTGATTTAATTTCTCAGAACTTGCTTATTTGCCAAGATTATACAGAGCAATGTTCCCTGGTTAAAGCACTCCACTCTGTGTTTTATATATTCAGTTGAGCTGATAGGAGTGACTTTTACGAGTAGCAAAACTAGTAAATTGCAACATATTATGAACAACTATAGTGTAAAAATTAACTATTTTTAATAACAAAAATACCAGGGGCAGGGCAGTAGGATTGATTATTCCTATCTTGCTTTACCATTCAGTTAAGGAGAGTCAGCATGTATAGTTTTCATCTGCCAGGTTAGTGTCCTGGGCCTTCTTGTATTAAAGATAGTGCTGAAGCACTGAGGAATCCTGACAGAAGCAGTTTTCTTTATGCTGGTGCTCTTCACAGAAATGATATTGGGAGGTAGGAATTATTAATCCTACCTCCCTACCCCAGGTACTTTTCATTTAACTGTTTTGATTTTCATAAAAATTTTATATACACTATAGTTCTCCTTTAATTTAGTACAAAAATGGATATTACAGTATATATAAGTGGTACAATATTCCTCTACTTAATTAACAGTAACTGTATACAGTGGTCTTTGTTTTATCAGGAAGGGGCTTTTGTCTATTAAAATTTAAACAAAGCTTTGGTTTACGTGATTCCCCATCTAATACTGGTCACACACTGGCCCAGGGATAGGATCAATCTGAGGGTGAAACTAACATTGAAACTAAATATTGGTCCGTGCCTATGTTCCTGGTGACTTTGCCTGGGCAGTACCTTTCATTTGTGATCAATGTTTGTGTTTCTTGTTGCACACTGAGCTTTGACATTTTTTATCGATTCCAAAAAAACCAACAGGTTTCCCATATTGTAGAGGAGTTATTAAATGTAGTGAAGATATTTTTCTTGGAAATATAGTGGAGTTAAAGGGTATGTTCACCCGCCAGATATTTTTTTTTCTTAAAACCAGAACCTCCAAAGCCATAGGATTGCAATACTTGCCTGGCTCCCTGGCGTTTCTGTACAAAGTTAGACACAACCAAGTCCATTGGTCCATCTTAAGGCTGGGCACACATGGAGGGACTATTTGTCCAGAGCGAGCACTTGCTACGAGCGAACGCTCGGCCGGGACAAATGTTCGATCAACCGTGCAGTCCCATTGGGAACCGCACGATGGATCTGGATTTTCCGACATGTCTGATCGTACGATCCGGACAAACGAACGATCGAAGCCGGTCGCGGCCGGGTGCCCCCCACCAGGAGTTATTTTTGGCCGGCCGAAAATATCTTCTGGTGTGTACCCAGCCTTGGATCTTCTCTTCCTCCTCTGATGGCTTTAAGAGCTTTTTATAAGGTCACACAGCAATAGAGGAGGCAGCTCATGTCCCAACATTGGCTGCAAAATCACCATCACGGCTGTGACAGATGGTTAAAATCCGGAAAGACTTGGTAGTGTATAATGCTACACAAAAATAGTTACTTAAGTACAATAAAAAAATAAGTCTATGGTCAGAGTGTCAATTATATTGATATGGTCAGAGTGTCAATTATATTGATTTCTTTCTACAGTTGTCTGATTGGCTGAAAATAACAAAGCAAAAAGAAAACTTTGTCCCCTTTGTGTATTTGGGACACAAGTATCCTTTAGATGGCTGTTAGCAAACTAACTTCCCGAATGAAGAGAACAGGGAGAAGACATCACTAAACACATTACCAGGAGAAAGCTCATTTAATATCATTGGCCTCTGTGATCTTTATCTCAATGCTTATGGTATTCATCACCATCTTCTTGACACAGTTTACTGGAAAGTTAATTCAATCGTTTACTTATTATTTCCCTAAGATGTATAAACTGACCTTTTATCTCCTGCAATTATGTGCTGAATGGATTCTAGTGCCAAGATTTGTTATAATTAGACAAATGCCACACGTCTATAGTAAAGTTTGGGGATCTGTTCCTATACGTCTAGATTTGCATTAAACATATTAATAACAGACGAAAACCAAGGAGCTCTATTTTCCACTGGTTTATTTACGTAGTGGAGTCAGCTATTATCAATCTTGCTACTGGGAAAGATTACATTTTCTAAATATAAAAGAAAGACGGCATTAGGGCTGTTTGAATTAAAGGAGAACATCTTTTGCGCACATTTTGTAATAAAACATCTATAAAATAACATTTGCATTTTGTGTCCTTTATTAGAACTTATCTAGATTAAATGGGCCTTTTGTAGCGAGGCATTAGAAATAGAATTTTAAAGGAACACTATACTGATTGCTCTATGTCGCCACCTACAGTCAGGGTCCATAACACTCCTCCTACAGTGTCCCTGACAAAGGCTATATTAATGGGGGACGGGCCAATTGGGGGAGGAGACAGAAAGTTGTCAGTTACTGCATGAGTATAAGGTCCCATTAAAGATGGAATATCCCTACTTGATTATTATTATATAAATATATTTAAAAGGACGGATTCGATATCCATTATGATAATGATATTTGATAAAAATATTTTTTAGAGATTAGAATAGAGCCTATAATTGCTGTTATATTGCCCAGCCAAAAAAAACTACTATAAGCTTTTGTTGATAAAATTTGGTCTGTTCCTTAATTAGGCACCTAGTAGATTTGCTGGGAGCAGATTACCTATTATATAAATCTATTATACAATATAAACTCCTATTGGCTATTGGCTAATGGTAATAAAATATTGGTCACCAACTAAGCCCTTTGTTGACTGGTCTGTAATAATCTCAGAATGTATATACAACTAGAATGTTCTAGTAAGACAAAATTGTAATCATTCATTCAACATTAATGCAATTGCTATGTACTACATACTATGCTGGAATTGCCCTTGATTCCTTAAACATGCAGTTATGTTGCCTACAAATGGAGAGGGTTAGAGCCACAGCTGTGTAATACCAAGGTTATTTTAAGTTGCCATGCCCTAGAAATACCATTTGGCATTATTGCAGTTGGTCTAAGCTGATTACAATGCCAGTCAGTATTTTCATGTAAGGGCTTGTTATAACATTAATAATGCTGTTATAAATGTCTTGTATGAGTATAAGGCTAGTGGAAAGCAACCAGTAGGTGAATATATCCCAGCATGGTATTTCAAAGAAAGTAGAGATCAATGAAACTGCCAATGGGGTTTTGATTCCATTGGTTACTTAATCTGCCCCTAAATTCAGACTTTTCTACACTAATTTTTTGACACCGAATTCCTTCTTTTAAATCAACTGTGCTTCACACAACTGAAAAAGCTGGTATTATTTCATTATTCAAAAAAGGGTTTTACATTCACAGCCTGCTAATTGCAGATCTGTAAGTCTAACATCAATACTGTAACATACTATTACATGCTTTTACTAGATAATATTTAGGATTATGGGCGGTATTTACAAAGGCACGGTTTCACTATTTTATGATATCACACCTTTAATGATTGGAGTTGTGACATCCTGGAGTAATCTTTGACTCTCTTTGCTTCTGTCATTCTCCTTCATAATATTGCCAAGATCCGCCCTTTTCTCTCTCGCTCCACTACAAAAATGCTCATCCATGCCCTTATAATCTCCCGTCTTGACTACTGTAACATTCTGCTTCTTGGTCTTCCGGCCTGTCATCTCTCTCCTCTCCAGTCTATCTTAAACTCGGCAGCTCGGATCATCTCGCTCTCCTCCAAAAGAGAACCCGCAACCCTGATACTTCAGTTCATAGGGTGGCTTCCCATCAAACAAAGAATCATATTCAATACCATTCGTTTAACCTTTAAATCCCTTCGCTCTGCAGCACCTCCCTACTTACTTATCTTCTCTCTTGGGGCCATGTGTATAAACGCAGGGTATTGCACATTAGCGATACCGTGTGTTATCGCTAAATTACGATGGCGCCCGTAAATTATCTAATAATAAAAAATCTAGTAAAAATAAAAAATAGTATGTTACAACTATTGATGTCAGATTTACCAATTACCATGCTGTGAATGTAAAACCCTTTTTTGAATAGTGAAATAATACCAGATCTTTTAAGTTGTGAAGCACAGTTGATTTAAAAAAAGGAATACATTTACAGCCGCACTTGTAATTTAGGCCGTAGTTAAAGAAAGCCGAATGTGTATACCTAGCCTAACAGGAAAATTACCATGCCACACAAACCACTGTTTGTAAAATGAATTGTAAATTCAGTAATTACAGTAAAATGCTGTTGTGTAGATTACATTTTTATAAATTGTCCTTAGTGTAAAATCAGAGTCACCTTCAAGGTCAGTAAATTCTACATATCAACAATCAAATGCCATTTTCAAATGTTGATTTTATAATAAATTGTTCCCTGGCATCATGTAGTACAAATCTAGAAACTTTTCGAACTATCACTCATTTGACTTTAATGGGTCCAAACTATCACTCAATTGACTTTAATGGGTCCAAACTATCACTCAATTGACTTTAATGGGTCCAAACTATCACTCAATTGACTTTAATGGGTCCAAACTATCACTCAATTGACTTTAATGGGTCCAAATTCAAACTTTTGAACTCTTACTGAAGTTCGAAAGTTAGAAAACAGAACGAAATTTATGAAGTCCGGCCACCTCTAGTGGCAAGGTGGGAATGTTCCCTCTCCCTAATACAAAACTACAATGGTTAGAAAGCTGACAGATGTAGGGCTAATCTGGTGTGCAGCAAAAGGATTCTCTCCCCCTTCCCTTTGCCTCCTAAATGTTTCCGCCAACTCTATTTCCAAGCTTTTTACAAGCGTTTACATGCTCAGAGGAGGCAGCTAGGGGAACAGCATTCAGTCATTGGCTGTGATGTCATCTTTTACACCCATGACTGACAGCCGCTAATAGTCATTTCCACAGAAATACAGAAACTAGCCATTTGTATTTCTGTTCTGTATGCAGCCAGCTGAGACTTGTAGTTGTAAACATCTGTAGTGCCAAAGGTTGGACATCCCTGGTCCAGGCAGTTAAAAGACAACTGCAGTGCCCAAGCTCCGTCCTTGACTCAGTCTGCAATCTACTCAATGGGAAGAAGTGCTTCCTGTATGTAGGCCAAAAGGGGGTCGCATTTTGGCAACGTTGCACAGCATAAACTTCTCCTTTAAACCAGATGATATGAATCTCTACAAAAAACCCAAAAAATTTTAATGGAAGGGTAGGTCAGAAAGATGTGTGTACCTGGATCAGGTTGGAAGTTTAAAAAAAATTTTTTTTGATTATTGATCAAAAGTATGGCTGACAAAGTTTTTTTTGGCTATAGTTACCCTTTAAATATGGCTGCCATAAAAATGGAAGGGTAGGTCAATAGGCGTGTGTACCTGGATCAGATTAGATTAAGATTAGATTAAAAAAACAAACTTTTTTGATTATTGATTTAATACTTAAGTTACCATTAAGTTACCAAGTATTGCTGCCACAGTAAAGGATAAGAAGAACAGTAGGTGTGTGTACTTGTGTCAGGTTGGGGGTTGAAAAAACATATTTTGTTGATGATTAGTCAAAATTATTTTTTGACTATAGTTACCCTTTAAATATGGCTGCCTTAAAAATGGAAAGGTAGGTCAGTAGGTGTGTGTACCTGGGTCTGGTTGAGGGGGTATATCTTTTTTTGGATTTACAACCATAAAAGTATCTTTTATTGAGGATAAATCAAAATTAGCTTTTTTGACTTTAGTTACCCTTTGAGAAAGGCTGCCACAGGAATGGAAGGGTAGGTCAGTAGTTGTGTGTACCCATGTGAGGTTGGGGTATGTTTTTTTGTGTTTACAACCATAAAACTATCTTTCCTTATCATCCCAAGGCAGCAGTAATACAGAGACATTAGTCCCGCCCACCCAATGGTAGGACCAGCCCCCAAAGCTTTAAAAAACCCACATGCATACCTCAGATAATGTTTTTTTGTCCTACAGCTCCTGAAGCGCTGTTGCTGGGAAGTGCTAATGCTGGTTGTTATTTTTGCCTAATCCAGAGGGCTAGCCAGTAAAGTACAGGGCTACCGGCGGATGCACGCTCATGTGTGCTACGGGAGTGTGTGACGTCATTGCGTATGCACAATGATGTCACGGGAGCATGACGAACGGCGATGGATTCAAATAGCGGCAGCTGAGTAGGCTTACTGCCGCTTCCTATCTTCGGTGAACCCACTGCTCTGGATACCGGCTCCCAAAAGTTGCTTGGTAGGAGTCTCTCCCTCTGTCCTTCTCTCCTAGGCTGCGACAGGCTCACCCCTCCTAGCCTAGTGCAAAAGTATGTGCTGTGTCTCTATCTTGCCAGTGATGTTTTTTTCTTGTGTTCTCTATGTTACAGGTAGAATGTCGGCCTCTGAAGCATCTATTCAGTCTCCTCCTCCATCTGGCAAGCGCAAAGCCACTGCCAAATCAAGTTTTTGCCCCGGATGTGACATTAGGCTACCCAAGGATTATAAAGACAAGTTATGTGGATCTTGTATGGAGAGGTTAAATGCTCCTGAAACCCCTGCAAAAGCTCCATCTATGCAGGAATTTTTTTCCTTTTTTAAGAGTGCATTTGAGTCCTTTCAAACCGTGTGTCCGCAAAACCTGACAACGGAAAGATCAGCTTTGGTAGATATTCAGACGTCGTCAGTTAATGATCCAACTCGAGACATAGAACCGCTCCAAACACTGGAACCGGGGCCGTCCTCTCCTCCACATGAACGTGTTTCTTCAGCCAAAGAAGGAGAAATTTCAGAGGAAGAGGATTTTGTACCATCTGCTCTAAAAATAGAGCCTTTTCTTAAAATAGTAATTGAGACCCTGGAGGCTGAAGATCCGCAGGAGCCCCCTAGGAAAATATCACATTTATTTTCAGGGGCAATCAAAAAGAGTAATTTTCTTCCTATCCATGAGGCCATTAAAGGCATAATTAAAGAAGAGTGGAAGGTCCCTGATAACATTTCTCTAACTTCTTCCCTTTCGACCCAGAAGAGACCAAAGATTGGGAAACTGCCCCCAAGGTTGATTCTCCCGTGGCTTTGACAATTAAAAGAACCACAATACCCCTTGAGGATAGTTCTTCGATGAAGGATCCAATGGATAGAAAGGCTGAAGCAGCATTAAAAAAAATTATTTTTGTCTTCAGGCGCGGACATCAGATCTACAGTAGCCACAGCCCCGGTGGCTAAAGCTCTTAGGCTTTGGTTGTCTGAATTAGAGGCTAGCCTGAAAAAGGGTGACGCTCTCGACCAGGTCATAAAGGACCTTCCTATATTACTAAGAGGAGCAGATCACCTGTTTGATGCGGCCTTATCCTCGTTTAGACTTTCTGCTAGGTCAGCAGTTTTTTCCTCGGTGGCGAGAAGAGCCATTTGGTTGAAGTCGTGGGCTGCCAACTGTGCTTCCAAAAACAAGTTATGTGGATTACCCTTTGAAGGTAGCAGACTTTTTGGTTCCGCATTGGACCGCTTGATGAACAAATGGGGGGATGACAAGGAGCCCTTTCGGCTTTTCTCATATTCGTTCAGATTCAGAGGAGCCAGATTCCCCAGGGATAGAGGAAGGCAACCATTTTTTCAGCCAAGACAGCCTAGAGGGCACATATTATATGAGACCCCTGTCCCAATGACGCCAGGTTTCGGGGAGGGCGTTTATTAAACTTCAGCAAGGCATGGGAAAAAAATTTAAATGGACAGGTGGGTCCTAGAGACCGTCAAATATTGCTACTCCATAGAATTTCTATGTCATCCACTAGACCGTTTTGTGAAGTTGCCACTCCCCTGGACTGTGGAAGGACAACAAAGTCTCTCAAAAGCCATTCAGCTCTTCATGCGGCAAAAGGTCTTCATACCAGTTCCTGTAGGGGAAAAGGGATCAGACGTCTACTCCCCAGTATTTCTAATTCCCAAGCCGTCTGGAAAATTAAGAACAATTATAGACCTAAGATACATAAACACACATATAAAGGAGCAACATTTCAAGATGGAAACAATCAAATCGGCAATCAACTCCATCTTACCAGGAGATTATTTGGCAACCCTGGATCTGCAGGACGCCTATCTCCACGTCCCTATAAGACCATGTCATCAGAGGTTCTTACGGGTGGCAGTCCAAATGCAGTCCCATCTGTTTCATCTTCAGTTTACTGCCCTTCCGTTTGGCATCTCCAGTGCACCAAGGGTCTTCACAAAAATTATGATAGTAATTTCAGCACATCTTCGTCACCTGGGAATAGAAATTATTCTGTATTTAGACGATTGGCTTCTCTTATCACAAAATATCCATACCACACTCTCAACCCTTCAAAGCCTAGGCTGGATAATCAATTTTGAAAAATCATCCCTCACCCCCAGCCAGGGGAAAAAAATCCTGGGATTTTATTTCGATACTTCCCTGAACATATATCTTCCAGCAGAAAAAATAACAAAACTTATTTGCAAGGTCAAAACATTGATGACCTCTCCCACAGTTCCACTAAGAGGGATTTTGGAAGTTTTGGGTCTGTTCACCTCCTCCATAGAAGGGATTCCTTGGGCCAAAGCCCACATGAGAGTCCTACAAAGGTTTTTTCTATTAAGTTGGGACAAAGATCCAGTCAATTCCCCCCGCAGTACTACAGTCCCTAACATGGTGGACTTTTCCTACACATCTAGCGGTAGGGCAGCCCCTAACACGGCAACCTCCAATAATTGTAACAACAGATGCCAGTGGACAAGGTTGGGAAGCCCATTGTTTAGGAATTTCCAGACAAGGAAAACCAGAGAAAAGTTATGCTCTTCAAATTTCAGAGAACTAAAGCTCTTCCGCTCTTTTTAACAAGCATCCGAAACCAGAATGTTCAAATTCATACGGACAACGCTACCACGGCGGCTTATATAATTAACCAGGGTGGAACAAAAAGTCAAAAACTACTTCATTTGTCTCTATCCATAATGTCCATAATGTCCTGGGCACAGGCTCACCTTCAAAGTCTGTCCGCCACCTACGTCAGTGGTACAGGGAACCAATGGGCAGATTGCCTAAGCTGACATTTCCTAGACCCCAACGAATGGTCACTGGATCAACAAACCTTCAATTTGATTTGTCAAAGATGGGGTACACCCAGGGTAGACTTAATGGCATCAAGGAAAAATGCCTTGCAATTTTGATTTTGGGCCAGGAGGACTTGGTTTGCAGACCTTGTCAGAATGAGTGAAACCTCCATGGCATCTACCCAAGACAACCTTTTGACGCAAGGACCAGTTTTGCATCCAAATGTCAAAAACCTAAAACCTTTCAGCATGGTCTACTGAAGGGGAAATAATGCAGAAGTTAGGTTTCTTGGAGGAGGTCATTGGTACCCTTATGAAACACAATATATCAAAGGATATTGGTGCCGTAAGAGACAGATTTGGGAAGAGCTGCCCAAGATTCCTTTAATACTGGAATTCCTGGTAGAAGGATTATATAAAGGACTAGCCCCTAGTACTCTCAAGGTACAAGTTGCTACGCTGGGAGCCTTTTATAGTTCAGATATTGTGGGAGACCCTTTCATCAGAGGTTTTTTAAAGCAGCCCTAGTCTTAAGACCAAAGGTCAGATCCTTTATTCCAAGATGGGATTTGTCAGTAGTTTTAAAGGGTTTAAGTCTACATCCCTTCAAACCTCTCACCGATATACTAATCCAATTCCTCACTTGGAAAACAGCCTTATTGATAGCCCTATGCTCTGCTTGGAGAATCAGCGAACTTAAAGAGTTATCATGCAGAGAGCCATATCTCCAAATTCTGGAAGAAGGGATCCATCTCAAACTAGATCCTGTTTTCATCCCTAAGGTATCCGCAGAGTTTTATAGAGAGCAGGAAATCTTTCTGCCGGACTTCCATCCGGAAGCAGTTAACGCAGAGGGAGACCCCTTAACCCCAGTTGATGTTAAAAGGTGCTTACTAAATTACCTTTCCAGGGTTAAGGATTTTAGGAAGTCAAACTCACTCCTTGTCTTGTATGCAGGTGCTAACAAGGGTAAAACTGCCTCGAAAGCTACCATCGCTAGGTGGTTGAAGTTAGCCATCTCCACAACCTCCATCAAAGCCTGAATCTTCCAACTCCAGAACGGGTAAATGCTCACTCAACCCTGGCAGTCTTTACCTCTTGGGCAGCCTTTGTGGGCGCCACTCCAGAGCAAATCTGCAAGGCAGCCACCTGGGCCTCCTATCATACCTTTGTGAGGCATTACAGACTGGATATCCTCCACGAAAGGGAAGCGGCCTTCGCTAATAATGTTCTACAAGTTAAAAAGCCTTAAAATTCCCTCTCTTAATTTCTTCACTGCTTTGTGACATCTCTGTATTACTGCTGCCTTGGGATGATAAGGAAAGTCCAAATTTATACTTACGTAAAATTTTTTCCTTAAATCCCAAAGGCAGCATATATTTAACCCTACCCTATTAAACTTTTCTTTCTAAAACATATTACTGGAGTTTCTTACTGCTTTGGAATATTATATATCTGAGGTCTGCATGTGTTTTTTTTTTTAAAGCTTTGGGGGCTGGTCCTACCATTGAGTGGGCAGGACTAACGTCTCTGTATTACTGCTGCCTTTGGGATTCAAGGAAAACAAATTTACGTAAGTATAAATTTGGACTTTTATTGAGAATATATGAAAATAATTTTTTTACTTTTTTTACCCTTTAAGTATGTCTGCCACGGAAATGGAAAGGTAAGTCAGCAAGTGGGTGTACCTGTGTCTGTGTGGAGGGTTGGGGGTATCAGTGCTTGTGTTCATGGCCGTGAAACAAACTGTTTTGAAATATCCACATTTGAGGATTGTTACCATTATAGTCTATGGGGAAAAATGTCCGGAAATTCGCCCATAACACCGTAACGCTTCCGCGGATTCCTTAGCTAGTTAATTATAACAGAAAAAGAAAAAAACGAAAGAAGAAGAAAAAGAAGAAGAAATAGAAAGAACAGTAATTTGGCCTTTCAAGCCAAATTAATAATAATAACTCTGTGTTTAGAGCCACTGGAAAATATTGGTTTGGGGTTTAGCAGAACATGAGAGGTTTTTATGTTTTCCATGCAATTGCAAGAAATATGTTCAACTGGCATTGAGAACACTGGCTAATCTTCCTACCTCCATGTACTGGATAAACATGTCACGGGCACATCGCCCACCCCTATGGAATAACAAATACGTTTGCCATTAGAATTAGATCTTCTAAGTGGATCTTTATGACTTGGTGAATTTAACCCTTAAATGAAAAATCATAAATAGATAAATCACCCCAAAACCTTAAACTACAATAGAAAGTGGAGTGTGTGAATGGGTGTAATAAGATTATAAGCTCTTTGACTTAAACCTGATTTGAATAGATAAACTAATTATGAAAACTTTAGGCTGGGAACGCACGGACACATTTTTCTAAATTATCCAAATAGAAGTGCTAGAACTTTGTCACAAGAACTACCATTTTTGCCAGGGAGGTGCGTGTCTTATGTGCTAAACCCACTGTCCCTTGGCGGCAGATTCGAGCCACCACACATCCCCCTAGAGTTGGCATTGAAAAGTTGTTTCAGGTGCCAAAAAGCCTAGGGACACCCCTGGAGATGTTTGGCTCTTTACTGTACACGAAATAAATACATTAATTACAGTAATAAACAAAGAAACTGTAGTGAATTCATACTGCAAGATAAATTCTATTTTTGCGTCCAACCCCACAATAATGCAATGCCAAACCCACTAGAGAAGGGCAATGTGGGAATCATCCTTTCTGGCATTGTCTTGCAACCTGAACCTTTGTTTTGAGACTTTCTTGAAGTTCCTCATTTTCTTATCCAATGAGGAATTGGATTGTTCAATTCGTTTAAATTAAGCTCTATTCAAACTGTTGTAGAGTGGGTGGCCAGATATTTTCCTATTGAAATAATTGAAATTCTTGTGACTTGTGTGAAATATCTGATATAGGCCTGATGCAAAGAGACGTTTCTGCAATTGCTTTTTTGGCTGATTTGGGTATGAGTCATTCACGAGCGCTGTCCTACAAATATCATATTCCAAGCAAATGAATTCACATTGAATTTAAACTAGTTTATTGTCCCTTTTCACAACACACTAATGGGCTGTTGTAATATTAGTAAAGTTACGTCTTACCTGACCATGATCCCACGATGCTTTAGAGTCCCTTGTGAGACTTAGGGCCCTATTTATAAAAGATCGTTATCGTTATCGTAAAATACCGATCGTTATCGTAAAATAACGACCGCTTTTTTACCGATAACGACCGGTTTTTACCGATAACGACCGTTATTTACTGATAACGACCGTTATTTACCGATAAGACATATCTTTATTAGATCTAAATCTAATAGATTAGTAATGACGTTAAGATTAGAACAAAATTGTTGTGCCGATAACTAAGCCATTACTACATAAGCTATGCTGCGCTATTTCCCACAATGTTTGGAAATGGCACGGGGAGGGGGCGATATTACATTGGGTAGAGTGGGTTTTGCATTAATAAAACACAAATATTGCACGATATTGCATGATATTGCACGTAAGGACGGTATTTATAAACCCGTAGAATTGTAAAATGATTATTCCGCAGCTTGAACAATCATTGTCATTAAAATAACTAAACTAAAATAAAAATGAACTACTGAATTATTCTAAATGTTTACTTGTCATCAGAAAATACCAACCATATCATACATTAACGATGGGATGGGAAATATAAGATTGCATTGTAAATGTAAGCGTGGTGAGTGACCGAACTGTAAAATACTCAATGTATCTCAATATAATGAGCTTTATATTCTGTACAGCGGGTTTAGAAATATGTAGTATGAAGAGTGCTTAAGGTTACCTACTTGAATGAATATTATTGTTTCCAAAGCTTTATAATTTCACCCACATTTATCAACTTACAGATGAGAAATGTCATCTGTATCCTCAAAGACTAGAGATGGCCAATCCCCTGGGCATAACAAAATGCTAAGAAAATGCTAAATTGTGATGGTAAAATCTCATTGATATGAATATTTAGCAGCAGAAATTTCTAAATCTAAATCTCGTTTTGCCACAAATATCTTGACAGCAATAAACAAAAATTTTGTGATGAAATTTATGTTTTGCAATAAAATTTCCTCTTTTCTGTGACAAATTGTAATGGTGAAACCTTGTCATCTAAACTGGGACATACAGTAGAAACCCAGTTTCATGATGAAATAACATGACATCATATTGAACACTAGCAATGGACATTCAAACTAGTTTGGTTTTCCAAACTCGTGTCTGTCGAGCCATTCGCTGAATCGCTAACCCTAGAATGTATCGTTTGGTAACCCTCGAATGTAATGTTTCTTTTCCCTAACCCTCGAATGTATCATCCGCTAACCCTTGTTCATTTTTGCTAACCCTCGAATGTAGCCTTCGACTTTCGCTATGTAATGTTCATTTTTGATAACCCTCAAATGCATTGTTCGCTAACCCCCATATTGTAATGTTAGTTTTTGGTAACCCTCAAATATAGCAGTCGATTTTGGTAACCCTAGAATTACCCACAACCCTCGAATGTAGCTTGCACAAACCCGACAATTGCCCAATCGTGGGGAAAGAAGTGTTTAAACACGTTTTGGTGATATAGTATGAACATGTTCCCCAGATCATTTCCCAGGTGCCACAGCCATTTACTGTAAGTCACTATTGTTAGTTTATCTGCTTTTTTGTTCTTCATCTGCTTTTCGAACTATTAGCTCCCCATTGACTTTAACGTATTCCTTTCCAAACCTCCGAACTTTTACTGAAGTTTGGAAACGAACCGAACTTCAGTAAGTTCGGCCATCTCTATTTAACACAACATAGCTGAGGAAACAGTTTTCTATTCCAAGTCTTTTGAATCTTTTCTCCTGACTACTAGATGGTAAAGTTGGTAAAAATAATAAATTTAATGTTCCTAAAGATAGCCATACATGGTTTTCCGATTGCCAAAAACGTTCAAAATTCCCCACCTTGCGCCAGTGGTCTTCAGTGATTTAATCTTGAAAACTATGGAAGATCTGGTTTTGATAGAAGAGGTAGATGGAAAAGTTTCTGTCATGCCCAATTTATACCGGCATCTATCGCTGTCTAAGCTAAACAGTCAAACTGCATATTGATGAGGCTTTAAAAACAAAAAGCATCTTCCTCCAAATTCAGTCAACAGAAACCAGCTTTGTGCACACTGAGTCGGACATTTAGCCCTCATATTCTGGTTAAACATAAGAAGGTTCTTTTTTATGGTAATTCTCATCATATACCTTTACGCTCCTAAAAATGTTTTTTTTCTCAGACCCTTTTCTAGATAACACTTTAATCCACTGCATATTCCAATAATAAATTCAACATGCTGCAAATGATATGCATTAACCTTCCTGCTGTACAAATAATTTATGTGTCAGCATGATAGCTAGGTAAAGTAAACGAAAATTACAAGTTCAGAACAAAGGCTGAAGTGGATGTAAAAGATCTCTTGTAAGATAAGAGTCCTTAGCTATTGATATCCCACCTCCATTATGTTGGATAGAAAAGAAGAATAGTTCATCTTTATGATGTCCTTTCCCAAACATGGTGGTTTCATCATCTAAGAACTTGTTTTTTAAACATCTCTGGCTAAATGGAAATTTTGACTTTTTGCCCAGGACACCCTCGAAGCAACTCTTCAAGAAAGCTGATAGCATTATAAATTCCGTCTTTCTACTGTAAACAAAAAATCATTTAGTCACATTTACAAAAGAATCTCTTTGAATTCTAAACCAAGAATAATTCTTTTTATTGTAAACTTTGGGTTGTTAATTGCGATAGACAACTTTACTGACCACACTGTTAATGGTAAAAAAGGCAATCCATTATTGTGACCTACATGATACTTGCTCTCTCTCAGGGCTTTATTTATAGCTCGTGATGACCTGGGCAATTAGGGAACGTGAAGCCCAAACCCCATATCATGTAGGTTGAGAGAAAATTATATATATATATATATATATATATATATATATATATATATATATATATATAATAAAGTATAACAGGCGCACTCCTCGGACTTAGTAAAGAATTTATTGGATAAAATAGGTAGGCCAAGGCAGGGTTGATGACGGCCCATTGATCTCGGGCTGAAACGCGTAGGTTGCCTTGGCCTACCTATTTTATCCAATAAATTCTTTACTAAGTCCGAGGAGTGCGCCTGTTATACCTTATTGTCAGATACCGTCCAGGCAGCACCCGGGCATTCTACCTCGTCACGGAGTGCATCGGATCTCACGTTTATATATATATATATATATATATATATATATATATATATATATATAAAAGTAAGAAGATATCAATGAGGATTTCTGTGAATTAATCATTAGACATCTTGAGGACATGGCTATAGGGTCTAAGAGAACATCAAGGAGAACAGGAATATTGCAAGTCAAATCTTCCATCTTTTCGAAATCAATAAATGATGGGCAGTTTGATAGAAGCAGGAAAGGTGGAGAATCATTGTCCAATGGAGTGAGAGGGAAAGGGACAAGCCTGGGGATCGATGTCCAATATTTTTGCAAAGTGGGTCTTGATCAATTCCTAATCAGGTTGATGCTGACAGTTATGCCCCATATACTTCTTAGTGAAGAGGAATGAAGACAAGGGTGTTTTCCTTATGCATGTCATTTCTTCTGGTTTTTATACTAATGAACTCAGTTTATTAGTATAAAACCATCTGTTACAAGACTATGAATGGTTTTCAAGAAATGCCAGAGAACCATACTGTGAATGAAATGCATTGTTATATAACAATTCCTGGGGCTTATAAATAGGTGATTCTGCTTGAGGAAAATAAAAAAAAAAGAGACACCTGGGGAAGCTGAGAAAGAGGTCAGAAGAGGAAGATATTTCCACCCAACTGACCAGCCATGATATCTTGGTCAATAGTGTCAAAATATCGGCTTCTCTGTGACCAGCTTTTTTAGCACAATTTATTGTGACAAATTCAGGGGGAAAATGTGTTGAACTTGTAGGTAAATTTCTCCTAGTTAACGTGGTCTTCAATTGGTCATATGACAGGTCGCTCAAAATAATATGAGAATAGAATAAATAAATTCCTTCAGATCCGACAGTGTCCAATTAGTTTATTGATCGGTAGTCTGTCTGAAGGGAATATTAAGTCCTGACCAGAACTTAGAGACGTAATATCCTTAACAGCAGCGTCTTACCTTTCCGCAACCCCACAATGCAAATCCCAATGAACGCGGTTATGTCTGGTATTGCATCATGGGATTAGCGGTGCTTACAGACGCCACACAATTCATGTTAAGTCTTAACAAAATCATAGTTGTATCAAGTGCGTGCGCTATTTGAAAAAAGATTTGGCAATAGGCATTATCCAAATTGCACTGATATCTACCCGTATTAAGCTTTGTATTTGTATTGTAAAACCCAACGTTCATTTTACGGTGTCAATTAATTATATATTATAAATTACAAATTATAAATTATCAGGGCATGTCCACCCCGAAATTTAACTTTTGATATGTGGTAGGGCATGCTCCCCCAGCCCCACCCGCATTAATATAATTGTTAGAAAGTCCCCCGATTCTTACTTACCTGCCCTCTCTCCTCCGCCACAGTGTTCAGGCCCTCTGCTTGCATGGAATTGCAAGCAGGGGGCGGGACCGGCAGCCACATCCGTGATTGGCTGAGAGGCAGAGCAGAGAGAGCTGCACTGAGCATGCCTCAACCTTGATGAGGTTGGAGGAAGTCTCAGGCACAGCATGAGTCACTGCTCTACACAGCAGTTTCCTGGACTTTGGAGGGGCACAGCAGGGGACATATTTTGAGCAGGAATGTAAGGTAAGGATTGTTTAAAACTACTTGATGTGGCCAGTAAGGGGTTAAATTTTAGTTTTGGGGGTGGACATGCCCTTTAATAAAAGTTCTTATTGTTTAAAATGGTGCTAATTTTGCTCCAACCAATCAGATCTTATTTAACATTTGAAAGCTAACATCTGATTGGTTGGGGCAAAGTTAGCACCCTTTTTAATGAACTTTTATTGAATAACCCTGTATATATTTTGTATATTTCATGTAACCTGAAAATGTTTGTCCATTGAATAGCACATGTGCATCTATTTGTTATAACAAATGCAGAGAGGAATGTGCCCATCTCCCCACCCCCATGCTGTGTATTTGCACACGCCCCAACAACTCATCAAGCTACAAACAATATATTTGTAGAGAGGATTCCCTATATGTGATATAAGCAGGAGACCTTGCAGGGCCCGCAGGGAGTCTGTATCAGTGCAGAACTTTCTTCTTCTATAACTGACTTCTTCTGGCTTTTTGTGTGATAGCAACCATCTAACAAAATCCTGTTAGTAGACTTTTATTCTCAGGACCATGCACAGTAGACGCATATTACAGTTCTTCATCATAAGTCATCTACATTCTCTAACAATCACACTTGCATTTATGTCTTGAAATAGCAGCTGCAAGTTCTTAGTCCTTCTTCCCCACCGTCGCAATAATATTATGAGCTTATCCATCATTAAATCATGTGGTGCTTAGAGGGCCTGGAATCTGAAGCCGAATAAGCTTTACAATGTGTTTATTTTTTGGTATGCAATATTTTATTTTTTACTTCTGAGTCATGAAATCCAAACCGGCCAGATGTAGAAAGAACTATTTTTAAGCCCCAATTCCTCTTTAAAAACTGATTTATGCCGACAACATAGAAGAAACTAAGCGATGGTATTTAAAAAGATATTAATAACGTTATAAAAGCTTTTCTATGTGATTTCTGGACATGATCTCCTTGTTATGATATAATGACAATGGTTGTATAATCGCCAATGATACAATGAAATGATTCCTTGCTTTGAAGTTGAATTTGAACCTACAGAGACACAAAGTAAGTGGTACCGCTGCACGAACTGGAACACCACACACAGTCGGAGCACCGTAGTGAAATAACAATTTATTAATAAAGGTGAAACAGCTGTTTCACCTTTATTAATAAATTGTTATTTCACTACGGTGCTCCGACTGTGTGGTGTGTTCCAGTTCGTGCAGCGGTACCACTTACTTTGTGTCTCTTCAGCTGTTGATACGGACTAGAGACGGGTCCGGGGCTGTCTTGCACCTGGACCACCCAGAAGACTTGGTGAGTCACATGCGGATTAGATTGTGATTTGGGTTTTTATGTGCACACTTGGATATGACCCTGGGAGATACGTGAGGAACACGTTTTTCGCTGTAGCGAAGGGTTCGGGGCGGACATGCACCCGGACCACTCCTCTTGATAAGTAAGTGTATGATACACTTTATACTTAACCA
Source organism: Hymenochirus boettgeri (assembly GCA_019447015.1). Classification (NCBI taxonomy): domain Eukaryota; kingdom Metazoa; phylum Chordata; class Amphibia; order Anura; family Pipidae; genus Hymenochirus; species Hymenochirus boettgeri. The sequence continues at coordinate 247,295,432 of CM033474.1, forward strand.
GTCAGGATCGTATACGGAGTTTGCAAGGGGGTGCAGCACCTGTTTCCTTTACTTATCCGTTTAATGAATTTGAACCTACAGCCTTAATACAATGAATGATCTGAGCTGTAAGGACAGCCGGCTTGCACACGATGCCTAAAATTCCTTGTTTATTGAAACATTTCAAGATCAGTGGATGATGACACATCACAGAGCAATTCTGTGTTCACACTAGGAGTGTATAAGTGTGTGTTTGTATTGTATCACATATTTGCACTCTGGTAATTATATAGTAACATAGTAGTTGAGGTGCTGATATCTGATGGGTGACTTCTGGACAGTTGAATATTCTTGCACTTTATAAGCATATTACTATAGGTGGGCTATACTAATTATAAAAATAAGTTTGACTGTTTGTCGGGTAATCTGGTAGAGGTGTTTTTAATTGTTTTTAAATGTATGGAGGGAGGGTATATTGAACTACACAGGGGTAAATAGAGAAGTTAGGGATCAGGGGGCTAATAACACAACTGAGGGAGGAGAAGGGGAAAGGGGAGCATAGAAGATAAGGAGGCATGTACGACCAAGTATGGAATCAATTGATAATCTAAAATGTATTATTACAAATGCAAGAAGTCTGGTTGGAAAAACCGGGGAACTAAAACTAATAGCTTTAAAGGCAAGGTATTGGTATAGCAGAAACGTGGCTAAATGATTCACACGACTGGACAGTAAATATTTAGACATGACAGAGTTAATAAGAAAGCAGGAGGAGTATGTATGTATGCTAAACAGGAGTTGAAGCAAAATCTAAAAGATGGAATAGATGAGGACATAAACGATATGGCAGAAACAATATGGGTAGAGCTGTGTACAGGAAGCAAGAAGGTGGGTAAATTAATTGTTGGGGTATGTTATAAGCCACCAAATGCCGGGGAGGAGGTGGAAATGAATCTCCATATGCAGTTGGCGAAGTCTGCTGGTATGGGGCATGTTTTGGTTATGGGGGATTTTAACTACCCTGACCCTAAATTTCCTATATGAGCATTTTCTTTCACAGATGGTAGAAGTTCCTTCTAGACAGGATGCGTTGTTGGATCTAGTGATATCTAATAACCCTGAGCTCATTTTGGAGATGAAGGTAATGGGAAGCTTAGGGAATAGTGACCATGATATAGTGTCATTTAATATAAGGAATAGTGACCATGATATAGTGTCATTTAATATAGGGAATAGTGACCATGTTATAGTGTCATTTGATAGGGGTTGCAAAAAAGTGAACTGAGTTAACAAAAACTTTTAACTTTAGGAAAGCTAATTTTATGCTGTTAAAGGAATCACTCCTGCTCATAGACTGGGGGGAATTGTTTCTAGGTAAAGATACTGAGCAGATGTTGATCACTTTTAAATGGATAGTAAACTATTACATTTCTAAATTTTTAGCTTTAGGGAACAAGTGTAAAAAAATTATGTCCACTCCTGCATGGCTTAATGCTCAGGTAAAAAGGGAAATGGAAAAAAAGAAAAAGGCTTTTAAAACTTTGAAATCAGAAGGAACAGAACAGGCTTACAGGGAGTACAAAAGCTTTAATAAAGAGTGCAAGAAAGCAATTAAACTAGCTAAAATAGAAAATTAAATACGGATTGCCGAACAAAGCAAGTCCAACCCTAAAATGTTTTTTAAGTATATAAATGGTAAAAAGATGAGGACTGAGAATGTGGGACCATTAAATAATGGGGCTGAGATGGTTGTAGAGGTTGCCAAAAAGGCTAATCTGCTAAACCGTTTTTTACATCGGTTATCACTGTTGAGAATTCTAGTCCTTACAGCAGGGCTTGTAATAATATGCAGGGGAGAAATGAGGAGTATTCACATTGGCTCAAGGAGCATATGGTACGGAAACAAATAGACAAAGTTAATACCAATACCAATACCCAGGGCCGGATGGAATACACCCTCAGATTTTAAAAGAGCTTAGTTCAGTTCTATCTAGACCACTGTTTCTTATCTTTTCAGATTCACTTTGGTCTGGGGATGTGCAGCTGGATTCAAAAAAGGTAATTGTTCACAGCCTGGTAACTATAGACCTGTAATCCTAACATCAGTGGTAGGGAAGGTGGTGGAAACTTTGTTACGGGATCCAGGTAGCAACGGTTAGAGCTAGCAAGATATTGTCTTGTATAAAGTGGGGAATGGTTTCAAGAGAGGAAGATATTATTCTCCCTCTTTACAAGGCACTGGTAAGGCCTCGTTTGGAATATGCGGTGCAGTTTTGGAATCACATATGCAAAAGAGACATCTTGGAAATGGAAGCAGTTCAGAGAAGGGCAACTAAATTAATAAGGGGAATGGAGGGGCTTGAATATTCAGGCAGATTAGACAAATTAGGGCTGTTTACATTGGAGAAGCGAAATTTGCATGGTGATATGATAACCTTATACAAATATATTAATGGGCCATACAATGAACTCTCTGGTGCATTGTTCACGTATAGGTCATATCAGAGGACACGTGGACATCCTTTAAGGTTGGAAGAAAAGCAATTTCATCTTCAGGTTAGGAAAGGTTTCTTTACAGTGAGAGCGGTGAAACTGTGGAACTGTCTTCCAGCAGATGTGGTAATGGCAAGTTCATTGAATAGCTTTAAAAAAGGCCTGGATAAGTTTCTAAAACTAAAATATATTGAGAATTACTGGTATTAATAAAATATAGATCTGGTTGATCCAGGGATACTTTCCGAATCAGGAAGGAATTTTTCCCCTTTTTTTTGCTAGTTTTTTATTTTTGCCTTCCTCTGGATCAACTGTTAGGTAGGGTTAAAAAAAAAATAATAATAATAAAACATAAAAAAAAAAGAGGTTGAAAAGGTTGGACTTGATGGACTTGATGTCTTTATTCAACCTCAATTACTATTTAACTATGTATAATGTGAACTTAATCATTTATAATAGGATTTAATAAAATTGTTATTTTATATTGGCTAATAGGAGTGTGTCTGGTTCTCTTTTGTGTTTGTTACAAACTAGCGCACCTCCACCCACTGTTGGTATATATTACGGACTGTGCCTCCATTCCAGGGTGTTGTATATTATATTGGCAGAAGCTACTTAGTGGAACCACCATTGCAACCGTAGAACTTTAGGGACCCCACTGTGTGAGATTGGAGGCCAGACCTCTGACACCCCCCTCCCCACCGCCATCAGCTATGTTTAAACAGCTGGTCGCTCAAATGCAGTAAAGATACACATAAGCTGTTTATAAGTCCTGCACCAAACCGGCCAAACTTTTAAATAGCTGATCATATATCTTTACTGCATACGAGTAATGATCAGCTGTTTATTTGGTAGCTGTTTTCTACCAAATTATTAATTTAGTAGAAATAGTTGTACACTCTCACATTGGGCTCAGATGTTTGCCAAGGCTGCTGGACCTCTTTCAATCCCACCATCCACCAGTTAATGAAGTAAAAAAGCAATTAAAGGGCATCTAGACTGAAATAATTGTTTCTTTTAAATGCCCCATTACTGTAAATTATAGTTACTCCTAACTATAACTGTTCCATTTCTTTACCTGTCCCCTATTTCTTTAGATTTCCAATCAAGTGCCTAATTAAAATTGGAACTGCAATGGTGGCAGATGGTATGTGTAAATTACAGTAAGGGAAATCCTCTCTCCCAGTGGTGCCTCATAGTTATTACTGAGCATGCTTGCTCTCACAGAGAGGTCAGAATTTTCATATTAGACAGGATGGAGGAATCCTGAGCCTGAGCTAAACAAGTACTGGATTGAAGGCATAGACTTCAGAATAAGTACTACTTATATGTATTTATTATGTAGATTAAGATTAGACAAAGTACATTTTTACTATAGTTCTTGTTGATTTGTAAAAACAGAAAACGAGCAATTCACTGCTTAACAAACTAACAAATTCTGCTAAAGAAGGTCCCGAATGTCCATTCTCCAATAGTAGCAAGCGGTCAGCAAGGACAAATCACTTTTAGTTGTGTGACTGATTGTGTGTTTTACCAACAAACCCAATCACCCCTTTGTCTGATCAGGACCTACTGAGGTCAGTTGCAGCCGCCCCAATACACAGCAATATTGGTGGGTCAGCCGGAAATGTTGTATGGTGTGTACCCAGCCTAACAGAGATAGAAGTCCACTTACAGGTGGACTTTGGAAGGAAATAAGGAGAAATTTAAGAGGTTATAGGAAGGAGAAAACCAATCTATAATTAGAAGGGAAGCTCTGTAACATAAATAGTGAGTGGTGAGTCCAAGTCTCGAACTGAACCAGGGTTTGAGGCGGAACTGTGGGTTTAAAAAATTTGCAGATCCGGTGAAACTTTTGAAACTTCTTCAAAAATCATTGTCGAAAAGCCTGAAAATTGGTGTTAAGAGGTTGAAAATTCAATTTCGCAATTTAAAAAATGTCTCTCTTGTTGAGTCAGATTGGAATGTTTAACACAGTCCATGGATCTGGAAGATGATGAATAAAGATTTCTCTGAAAGGCTTTCATGGTGTTTTACATACAATTATTGTTTAAAAGTAGGGTACACACGTAGGGACTTTTAGTCCTGACCAAGCGTCCGCTACTAGCGATCGCTCAGCTGGGACAAATGATTGTCGACCGATTGTGCGGCCCCATAGGGAACACGGAAGTATCTGTCGCTTGGGCTAAAATCTCAACTAATTTGCATTAAACCTGGTGGATCAAGATGCAGAAAGGTGCAGGAACATGGAGGGAGGTGCAGAAAAATGGAAGGAGGTGAAGGAAGTAACGTAAATTAATGTTTTAAACATTGTAAAAACAGAACTCATTAATTTGTATAAACTGTACAAGACGCTTTACAGTTCAGAGGCCATATATCCTGTCCCTTTAAATAAAAATGCAGAAAAAGTCTCTTGATTCAGTGGATGATTCCCAAACACAAGAGGGTGTTAAACCACAATAGATCTCACTAAGCTTAGCAGGCTCACTGATTTCCACCAAATCCCAATGTTTGCACATTGGCAGAAATTTACTTTTCTACATTTTTTACATTCCACATTAAATAAGGGCAATTTAACCCACTGTTTGTCTTTTTTTTCATTTTAAACAAAATTATCTTAAACTTAAATTATTAAAGAAAATATTAAAATGGATACATTAAAATAAAAAAATTATATTTAAAGGAAGTAAAATAGCTTCTAAAAGAGCAACAGAATCTTTAACAATGTTCTTTAGTTATTTTTGAAAACATTAAACTTTTTAAATTAAATCAAAATAATGAAAATGTCCGTAAAGGGTATGTACACTGTAATAACAAGTGTGTCTTACTGGATAGTTGTATTTTTTTACACACACAAGAGGAAGGGGGCTTAGACTCCCCGAAACGTTTCAGCACTTGTTTGAAAGCATTCCTGACTTTGCCTCCCTCTAACCCTATTGATACTGACCTGACGTGGCACGGACTATAGGGGGTGTACCTCACATCCGACCAGCCTGGACTCCACAAGCCTGTTTCATTGAAGTATTTTTTTCCCCTACAACCCTTCCAGACCTTACCTTTGTGCTTGAATGTTGCTAGCCTTCCTCCTCCACAGAAATCATGTTTTTAGCCCTGCCCCTCGAGATTCGCAAATCTCTAATAATTTGGTCAAAGACTAATGCTGCCATGTGACGCACGCGCCTTGGTTACGTTGACACAAGCGTGCATCCTGTGAAGTCATCGTACCATCGTATAGGATATATATGTATCGGGTCACATATACAGTATGTATACGTCACAGGATGCACACTCGCATCACACAGCCACGTTATTCTTTGACGAAGTAAGTCTTGGAGACACCATGAGTGAGGTTTAATAAAAGTTCTTTGGGACAAATTGTCCATCCATGTGTACTCAGCCTAACACCATTTTTAACAACAAGAACTTTTATTACATCTCCCTGCACATTTATATTTAAAGACACAACTATCCAGTAAGATATACTAGTTGTTACAGTGTGCATACGCTTTAAAGGCCAATAACAAGCATATCATTTATAGTACAGTCATGGCAATTGGCTTTTATAATATCCTAGCTAAACTGCCAAAGTGAAAATGCCTGTCTTGATTTGTTCCTATCTTAAATATTTGGAAATATACTATGTTTTATTGTCTCTAATACACTTCAACGAGACTTTTTGTATTAGGTTGTATCGATTGTAATGATACCTATAAGGTATTTTAAGATTAATAATCTGCTGGACAAGATGAAAGAAAGCAGTGAGTTTCCTCAGAACTTATTAAAGCCCCGAAAATCAAATTGAATTGGAATTTTTAAAAATTTGCTAGAATTTTTTGATTTCTCTATAGAATTTTTTTTGATTTTTCAATTGAATTTTTTTCGATTTTTCGATAGAAATGTAATGATTTTTCAATAAAATTTTTGGAAAAGAAATTTCAAGTTTCAATTTTTTGATGGAAAAATTTACAGTTCTGAAGACACAATCGTGTTTTATTGCACCACGTGTCAGCTGATTGATACTTTCTGTCATTTCCTACGTGGGATTGCCAGGTGGTGGGAACTCATTTTGTTCATAAGATTCATTTATTTAAGATTCCCTAGCTTGTAATCTAAAGCCATTTTCAGTAGCCTTGTCTGATACACTATTTAAACTCAATAAGATCCCTTTATAGTCATTTAGCTCCACTTTGCCCCGTGGACAGTGGCCAACGTTTTTTGGGGGGCTTTCACTGAATATCACTGGACAAGAGATTAAAATAAAAGAGAAACCCTTGCAACTTCAGATCATTCTAAACACAGGTAAATAATTAAAGCTTTAGTTTCCCCAGCTGGAATGGAAGTCAAGCAGAAAAGCAGAATGTGGCTCTACCTCTCCTGATCTACTGATAAGGACCTCACATAGATTAGGGAAAGCAATTTTCACCTTATTCACTCACTGAGCGAATACAATGAAAGGGGCAACGGGTAAATTTTATTCTTTCTTTAATCCTCAATACCTAAAAGAAAAACCATAGAGAGAACAACTAGTGTAACACAAATTATTTCTATTTGGTGCAGTCAGTATGGGTTTATATCTTTCACATGGACTCTGTGAGGTCCAATATGTATTATAAGTAATATAATATGGTTCAATATCTATTATATATAATCTGTATGGTTCAATATCTATTATATGTAATCTGTATGGTTCAATATCTATTAAATGTAATCTGTATGGTTCAATATCTTTTTATCAATTTGTATCTGTATGGTTCAATATCTATTATATGTAATCTGTATGTTCAATATCTATTATATATAATATGTATGGTCAATATCTATTATATGTAATCTGTATGGTTCAATATCTATTATATGTAATCTGTATGGTTCAATATCTATTATGATTAATCTGTATGGTTCAATATCTATTATATGTAACTGTAGGTTCAATTTATTATATATATAATCTGTATGGTTCAATATCTATTATATTAATCTGTATGGTTCAATATCTATTATTATGTATCTGTTATGGTTCAATATCTATTATATGTATCTGTATGGTTAATATCTATTATATGTAATCTGTATGGTTTCAATATCTATTATATATTAATCTTGTATGGTTCAATATCTATTATATGTATCTGTATGGTTCATATCTATATATGTAATTGTATGGTTCAATATCTATTATATGTTTATCTGTATGGTTCAATATCTATTATATGTAATCTGTATGGTTCAATATATATTATAGTAATCTGTATGGTTCAATATCTATTATATATTATCTGTATGGTTCAATATCTATATAGTATAATCTGTATGGTTCAATATCATTTATGTAATCTTAGGTTCAATATCATATATGTATCTGTATGGTTCAATATCTATTATATGTAATCGTATGGTTCAATATCTATTATATGAATTTGTATGGTTCATATCTATAATATGTAATCTGTATGGTTCAATATCTATTATATGTCATCTGTATGTTCAATATCTATTATATGTAATCTGTATGGTCAATATCTATTATATGTATCTGTATGGTTCAATATCTATTATATGTATCTGTATGGTTCAATATCTATTATATGATATCTGTATGGTTCAATATCTATATATATAATCTGTATGGTTCAATATCTATTATGTAATCTGTATGGTTCAATATCTATTATATGTAATCTGTATGGTTCAATATATTATATATGTAATCTGTATGGTTCAATATCATTATAGTAATCTGTATGGTTCAATATCTATTATATATAATCTGTATGGTTCAATATCTATTATAGTAATCTGTATGGTTCAATATTATTATATATAATCTGTATTGTTCAATATCTATTATATATAATCTGTATGGTTCAATATCTATATATAATCTGTATGGTTCAATATCTATTATATGTAATCTGTATGGTTCAATATCTATATATGTAATCTGTATGGTTCAATATCTATTATATGTAATCTGTATGGTTCAATATCTATATATGTAATCTGTATGGTTCAATATCTATATATGTAATCTGTATGGTCAATATCATATATTATATAATCTGTTGTGTTCAATATCTATTATATTAATCTGTATGGTTCATATCTATTATATTAATTGTATGGTTCAATATCTATTATATGTAATCGTATGGTTCATATATTATATGTAATCTGTATGGTTCAATCTATTTATATGTAATCTGTATGGTTCAATATCTATTATATGTAATCTGTATGGTTCAATATCTATTATATATAATCTGTATGGTTTCAATATCTAATATATAATCTGTATGGTTCAATATCTATTATATGTATCTGTATGGTTCAATATCTATTATATGTAATCGTTGTTCATATCTATATATGTAATCTGTATGGTTCAATATCTATTATTATTAATCTGTATGGTTCAATATCTATTATATGTATCTGTATGGTTCATATCTATATATGTAATCTGTATGGTTCAAATCTATATATGTATCTGTATGGTCAATATTATATATGTAATCTGTATGGTTCAATATCTATTATATGTAATCTGTATGGTTCAATTTTATTATATATAATCTGTATGGTTCAATATCTATATATGTAATCTGTATGGTTCAATATCTATTATATGTAAATCTGTATGGTTCAATATCTATTATAGATTAATCTGTATGGTTCAATATCTATTATATGTAATCTGTATGGTTCAATATCTATTATATGATATCTGTATGGTTCAATATCTTTATATGTAACTGTATGGTTCAATATCTATTATATGTAATCTGTATGGTTCAATATCTATTTTTTTTTATATATCTGTATGTTCAAATCTAGATAATAATCTGTATGGTTCAATATCTATTATATGTAATCTGTATGGTTCAATATCTATTATATGATCTGTATGGTTCAATATATATTTAGTAATCTGTTGGTTTAATATCTATTATATGTAATCTGTATGGTTCAATATCTAATATGTAATCTGTATGGTTCAATATCTATTATATGTAATCTGTATGGTTCAATATCTATTATTATAATCTGTATGGTTCAATATTATTATATGTAATCTGTATGGTTCAATATCTATATATGTAATCTGTATGGTTCAATATCTATATAATGTATCTGTAGGTTTCAATATCTATTATATGAATCTGTATGGTTCAATATTATTATATGTAATCTGTATGGTTCAATATCTATTATATGTAATCTGTATGGTTTAAATCATAATATGTAATCGTATGGTCAATATCATTTATTATATGTCATCTGTATGGTTCAATATCTATTATAGTAATCTGTATGGTTCAATATCTATTATATGTAATCTGTATGGTTCAATATCATTATATGTAATCTGTAGGTCAATCTTTATATATAATCTGTATGGTTCATATCTATTTATATGTAATATGTATGGTTCAATATCTATATATTAATCTGTATGGTTCATATCTATTATATGTATCTGTATGGTTCAATATCTATTATATGTAATCTGTATGGTTCAATATCTATAAGTAATCTGTATGGTCAATATCTATTATAAGAATCTGTATGTTCAATATTTCTTATATGTAATCGTATGGTTCAATATCTATTATATATAATCTGTATGGTTCAATATCTATTATATGTTAATATGTATGGTTCAATATCTATATTGTCATCTGTATGGTTCAATATCTATTATATATCTGTATGGTTCAATATCTATTATATGTAATCTGTATGGTTCAATATCATATATATGTAATCTGTTATGGTTCAATATCTATTATATGTAATCTGTATGGTTCAATATCTATTATATGTAAATCTGTATGGTTCAATATCTATTATATGTAATCTGTATGGTTCATATTCTATTATATGTATCGTTATGGTTCAATATCTATATATGTATCTGTATGGTTCAATATCTATTATATGTAATCTGTATGGTTCAATATCTATTATATGTATATGTATGGTTCAATATCTATATAGTAATCTGTATGGGTTCAATATCTATTATATGTAATCTGTATGGTTCAATATCTTTATATGTAATCTTGTTAGGTTCAATATATATATATGTAATCTGTATGGTTCAATATCTATTATAGTAATCTGTATGGTTCAATATCTATTATATGTATCTGTATGGTTCAATATCTATTATATGTATCTGTATGGTCAATATCTATTATATGTCATCTGTATGGTTCAATATCTATATATGTATTGTATGGTCAATATCATATATGATATCTGTATGGTTCAATATCTATTATATGTAATCTGTATGGTTCTATCTATATATTAATCTGTATGGTTCAATATCTATTAAAGTAATCTGTTATGGTTCAATCTTTAGTAATATCTGTATGGTTCAATATCTATTATATATAATCTGTATGGTTCAAATCTATTATAGATAATCTGTATGTTCAATATCTATTATAAGTAATCTGTATGGTTCAATATCTATTATATATAATCTGTATGGTTCAATATCTATTATAGTAATCTGTATGGTTCAAATCTAGTATATATATCTGTATGGTTCCATATCTATTATATGTAATCTGTATGGTTCAATATCTATTATATATAATCTGTATGGTTCAATATCTATTATATATAATCTGTATGGTTCAATATTTATTATATATAATCTGTATGGTTCAATATCTATATATGTATCTGTATGGGTCAATATCTATTATATAATCTGTATGGTTTCAATATCTATAATATGAATCTGTATGGTTCAATATCTATTAATGTATCTGTATGGTTCAATATCTATTATATGTAATCTGTATGGTTCAATATCTATATTATGTATCTTTTGTGGTTCAAATCTATTATAGTAATATGTATGGTTCAATATCTATTATATGAATCGTAGGTTCAATATCTTTATATGTATCTGTATGTTCAATATCTATATATATAATCTGTATGGTCAATATCTATTATATGTAATCTGTATGGTTCAATATCTATTATATGTAATCTGTAGGTTCAATATCTATTATATGTAATCTGTATGGTTCAATATCTATTATATGTAATCTGTATGGTTCAATATCTATTATATGTAATCTGTATGGTTCAATATCTATTATATGTAATCTGTATGGTTCAATATCTATTATATGTAATCTGTATGTCAATATCTATTATATATCTGTATGGTTCAAATCTATATATGTAATCTGTATGGTCAATATCTATTATATTAATCTGATGGTCAATATCATTATATAATCTGTATGGTTCAATATCTATTATATGAAATCTGTATGGTTCAATATCTTTTATATATAATCTGTATGGTTAATATCTATATATGTAATCTGTATGGTTCAAATCTATTATAGTAATCGTTATGGTTCAATATCTATTATATGTAATCTGTATGGTTCAATATCTATTCTATCATAATCTGTATGGTTCAATATCTATTATATGTAATCGTATGGTTCAATATTTATATATGTAATCTGTATGGTTCAATATCTATATAGTAATCTGTTATGGTTCAATATCTATTATATATATCTGTATGGTTCAATATCTTTATATAATCTGTATGGTTCAATATCTATTATATGAATCTGTATGGTTCAATATTATTATAATAATCTGTATGTTCAATATCTATTCTATGTAAATCTGTATGGTTCAATATCTATTATATGTAATCTGTATGTTCAATTATTTATAGATCTGATGGTTCAAATCTATTATATATATCTGTATGGTTCAATATCTATTATATATAATCTGTATGGTTCAAATATCTATATATATAATCTGTATGGTTCAATATCTATTATAGTTATCTGTATGGTTCAATATCTATATATGAATCGTATGGTTCAATATCTATTATATATTAATCTGTATGGTTCAATATCTATTATATGTAATCTGTATGGTTCATTCAATATCTATTAATTGTAATCTGTATGGTTCAATATCTATTATATGTAATCTGTATGTTCAATATCTATTATATGTAATCTGTATGGTTCATCAATATCATTATTAATAATCTGTATGGTTCAATATTCATTATATGTAATCTGTATGGTTCAATATTTATTATATGTAATCTGTATGGTTCAATATCTATTATATGTCTTCTGTATGGTTCAATATCTATTATATGTAATCTGTATGGTTCAATATCTATTATATGTAATCTGTATGGTTCAATATCTATTATATGTAATCTGTATGGTTCAATATATATTATATGTAATTGTATGGTTCAATATCTATTATATATAATCTGTATGGTTCAATATCTATTATATGTAATCTGTATGGTCATATCTTTATATGAATCTGTATGGTTCAATATTTATTTATGTAATCTGTATGGTTCAATATCTATTATATGTATCTGTATGGTTACATATCTATTATATGTAATCTGTATGGTTCAATATCTATTATATGTAATTGTATGGTCAATATCTATTATATATATCTGTATGGTTCAATATCTATATAGTAATCTGTATGGTTCAATATCTATGTATATATCGTATGGTTCAATATCTATATATGTATCTGTATGGTTCAATATCTATTATATGTAATCTGTATGGTTCAATATCTATTATATGTAATCTGTATGGTTCAATATCTATTATAGTAATCTGTATGGTTCAATATCTATTAGTATATGTTCATCTGTATGGTTCAATATCTATTATATGTTAATTCCCACTCTGGGTACATTAGAAGTGAGGGAGAAGGTTTAGGGGGTATATTTATCCATTAATGGAACCTAAAAATCTAGATACAGGGCAGAAAGAGAACATAATACAGTAATAACTTTCTTTGGTGATTCCTCTGCTCATAAACATTTTGGGTAATGAGCCTTTTGCCGTAATTTAACCGAACCTACACTGTAGAGCTTTCCTGACAACCTAGCAAGACATCTACTGCAAGTTGCCCAGTTGGGTTAAATATAATGTCTAGTGCATGAGGTTTTATGGAAAAAAGACACAAACACAATTAGTTAGGGAAAATGGGACAACTCTTATTATTGCTGTAAGAACCAATAATGTTTCAGGGGCCCACACCCCCTTTCTTTAAATACGAGGTCCATAATATGCTGTTTGATCTTCACCATGTTTATTGTCCAATGTCTACAAGCCATTAGCCCTGTCGCCTTCTAGTCAATTCAATGTTTTTTCTACCACCCGAGAAGACATGTTAAAAAGTCCCATAAAGGTAAAGTGCTATGTGAATGCACCATCGCTTGTGGCGCCTGCATGATGGAGCTTAAGTCACGCTAACCGATTATAACATTGGTTAGCATCTATTCTAACTCCATTTATCGGCCACTGCGCCTCTTGGTGCATCTATGATGATATAAGTTAAACCTGAAAATCTTATTATGGAGTCTGTGGCATTTATATTCTCAATGTTTTCTCATATTCCAAAAAAAATATAAAACCAGTATCATGGAAAACTTATGGTACATTGGTAAGTTGTCTGTCAGCGATTTATGAGCCCTAAGATACACAGCAGGTGTAATAAGATCATTATTTGCCTTCAATGGTATCACAATGTAATAAGTCCACAGCACTTCCCAATTTTTATTGCGTTGTTTACCGTTATAACTATCTTAAAGTCACGCTACCTATTATTACAAAGTAGATCAGCGTGGCTTTTTTTTTTGATGGTTAGAACAGCTCCCCCCGATGGTTTAAAACAGCTCCCCCCGATGGTTAGAAACAGCTCCCCCCAAAAATTCAATTACTTATAGAGCAAAATCCAGGTTATTTTGTGTACAGTTCTGAATTACGTGTAATGGATTCACCTGTTCCTTGCTACATTTTCATTTAAACAGGAAATGGCTGTAATCTGGCATGGACAATATTATGCTTCATTATACAATCAAAGTAAAAATATCTGTGTACAAGTCAAACAAAAAACGAACGTTCAACAGAATTTGTGTATTTTCCTCAGGAAAGACTGAAATTTGACAGTTCTGATGAAGCGACGGCATTGTTTGGTCACGTCTGTGTTCAGTTGTGGTTAAAAGTATCTGCGTGAACGTTACTCATGGGGCTACTGGTTAAGCTGTGATGGAGACCAATTGTTCATCAAGCAATACAGCACCTTTTGTTTATATCAATATACTATTGGGAATTCTACATACTCGGGAAAATGAGCCACAAAAAATGAAAACATTAAGGAAATCCATTATTCCCGCAACCTTTGGCCCCGTTTCAATTCCTTTTCTTATGTGTTAATATAGGAAGCTTTGCAGCAAGACAAATTACAGGAAAACAATGTCACAGTATGGCGGCTGACTGAGACCAGATCCCCATACTTGATCGTTAAAGGTAAACACTTAAAGCATTTAACCGAGCAGAACTGCGCTAAATGGAATGGGAATTGTCATCTGGATTATGGATGCTCTCAATGACAAGAAGGAAACTTGTGTGGGAAGCCAACTGTAGAACAATAAGAAGTAAATACTTAAAAAAATATGTTTTAAAAAAAAACAACACTCAGTGAATATTTTATTGATATAAAAACATGTTTGACAGTTTTTTGAAATTCAAAGGACATTTGCCATATTTGTTAATTAAAGGAGAATTAAAAGCAACAATATTACGTTTTGTATAAGACAAGGCCCCATTTCAGTGTTATAGATTGAAAGTGTTAATATTTCAAAAGTTACTTGCCTTGTGATAATAAGGAGCTTCTCCACCATCTTAGTGCAATAGCAGCTCACCTAGGTCGCCTATGCCTAGAGAAATGGCCCTGATTCCACTACTAAACACAAAGATATTTTCAAATATTCTAATTCCCTTAAAGGGAAAGTTCAGTGGAAATTTATCAATATTTGTTAAATTGTCAGTTTGTGTAATGCCTTATTAGTTATTCTAAATATTCTCTTCCATTTGAAAAATCAGTTGATTTCATACCCTTTGCTGTTTCTGCTGTTGACATAGTGAGCTGACATTTCAGGTTCTAACGGTCTTCTTCCCAGGATGCACCACTTCCTTGGAATGTTCCTAACAGTAATTTCTACTGATTGGCTGTTGGATGGGTCAAAAATGCTCAGATCTCTACTGAGCAACTGAATCAACCCAGGCACTGGGTCAAGGGCAAGACCATAACGGTCTCTACTAGGGGTCCTGCAAACAGGAAGTCAGTATTTCGGTTGCAGTTATTTATACACAGACAAAATGCTGAATTGGCAGATTAAGGTCATTGGGATGAGAAAATACTGCTCTTTTTTATTGAAAAGTATATGTATTTGCACTGAACTTCCCCTTTAACTGGGGATATAATGTAGGCTTATGCAGCCAATATTACTGTAAATGTTTGTAAAGAAAGCGATACATACCTTTGGCAATCATGATCCTTTGGGTTTAGTGTCCCAACTGTAGGATGGAATTGATGGGGACAAATTAAAGGAATAAAAAGACACTGAATGGTGAATTATTTTATGACAGTACCTGTTTCATCTAATAGATGACCATGCCACATCAGTCATGATCAGTCATCAGCCATTAAGTCATGGAGTATAGTGCTCTCTTAATGAGGGTCTAAGATCTTCTACCAAGTTTTCTGGTCTCCCTGCCACAGGAAAGCCAAAACAGACCTGCCATAATGGACAAACTCTATTAAAATCTGGCAAATAACTGAACTTTTCAATTAAACCAGGGAAAAACACACAACAGCCACATGTTAAACATGTTATAATACTGGAAAATGGATGTGGGAAACAATGATTGCTGCTCTGTCATATGAAACCAATAAATGAAATGCTCAGGATTCAGTGATACTGATCGAGCCAACGTTTGCCTACAAAGAGCATTTTAAAGATCACCAATATAGTAAAATCTGGATTTCATTCATTTTTGTCTGGTCCGGGTTCGAACTAGTTTGATTTTTCCGAACTTGCAGCTGTATTTTACGAGCCATTCGCTAACCCTAGAATTTTTTCGGTAATCCTTGAATGTAATGTTCGTTTTGCTAACCCTCGAATGTATCGTTCGCTAACCCTCGAATGTAATGTTCCTTTTCAGTAACCTCGAATGTAATTTTCCTTTTCAATAACCCTCGAATGTAATGTTGCTTTCAGTAACTCGAATGTAATGTTCCTTTCAATAACCTCGAATGTAATGTTCCTTTTCAGTAACCTCGAATGTAATGTTCCTTTTCAATAACCCGAATGTAATGTCCTTTTCAGTAACCCTCGAATGTAATGTTGCTTTTCAGTAACCCTCGAATGTAATGTTCCTTTTCAATAACCCTCGAATGTAATGTTCCTTTTCAGTAACCCTCGAATGTAATGTTCCTTTTCAATAACCCTCAAATGTAATGTTCCTTTTCAGTAACCCTCGAATGTAATGTTCCTTTTCAGTAACCCTCGAATGTAATGTTCCTTTTCAATAACCCTCGAATGTAATCTTGCTTTTCAGTAACCCTCGAATGTAATGTTCCTTTTCAATAACCCTCGAATGTAATGTTCCTTTTCAGTAACCCTCGAATGTAATGTTCCTTTTCAATAACCCTCGAATGTAATGTTCCTTTTCAGTAACCCTCGAATGTAATGTTCCTTTTCAGTAACCCTCGAATGTAATGTTCCTTTTCAGTAACCCTCGAACGTAATGTTGATTTTCTGTAACCCTCGAATGTAATGTTTCCTTTCAGTAACCCTCGAATGTAATGTTGACCTTTTCAATAACCCTCGAATGTAATGTTCCTTTTCAGTAACCCTCGAATGTAATGTTCCTTTTCAATAACCCTCGAATGTAATGTTCCTTTTCAGTAACCCTCGAATGTATTGTTCCTTTTCAGTAACCCTTAAATGTAATGTTCCTTTTCAGTAACCCTCGAATGTAATGTTCACCAACCCTCGAATGTAATGTTCGTTTTCTCTAACCCTCAAATGTTTAGTTTGCTAACCCTCAAATGTTGAATTCTTTTATGCTAACCCTTGAATGTAGCCTTCGACTTTCGGTAACCCTTGAATGTATCGTTCGCTAACCCTCAAATGTAATGTTTATTTTTGCTAACCCTCGAATGTAATGTTCATTTTCGCTAACCCTCGAATGTAATGTTCATTTTCGCTAACCCTCGAATGTAATGTTCATTTTCGCTAACCCTCGAATGTAATGTTAATTTTCGCTAACCCTCGAATGTAATGTTCATTTTCGCTAACCCTCGAATGTAGCCTTCTACTTTTGTTAACCCTCGAATGTAATGTTCAATTAGATTACCCTCAAATGTATAGTTCTATTTTCGTAACCCTCGAATTTTACGATCGGTAACCCTCGAACTGGACGTAACCCTCAAATGCAGCTTGCAACAAAACCCGACATTTACCCAATCGTGGAGGAAAGTAGTGTTCAAACAGGTTTTGGTAATACACAATAACCACAATAACAAGTGCAAATAAAGACAAAAATATAACACACACAAAAAAATAGAATTCTATTTCTGTCCCTTTTATTTTATTGCAGAAAGAAATACAAAAGAAAGATATGATAAACCCTTATACCCATTTTGACTGATAAAGTGTAAGTAAAATACTGGCATCTAATGATCGCCCAACAGATCGAAACATTTACCCGACATTTACCCAATCGTGGAGGAAAGTAGTGTTCAAACAGGTTTTGGTAATACACAATAACCACAATAACAAGTGCAAATAAAGACAAAAATATAACACACACAAAAAAATAGAATTCTAGTGCACAAACAATTCTAATTGCATATTGGCTATATCCCCATAAGGTTGCAACCTGCTAAACCCTGGATAAATGAAAGCAATTAGTTCAATAAGTTGGACAAATTATTTTAAGCCCAGTCAACCACATCAAGGTTGTTTTATTTAACTGGGTCCTAACCTACTGGTACTTGCCTTTTTGGCTGCGTGAGCTGACAGCTTCTCCTGTGTGGCCTGTATGCTTAAAGCTGACTCTTTAGTTTAAAGTATGTGCTCAAATGAGCACATGACCTAACTCTGGTTTTGTTAATAATGGCGTGTTCCCCAGACCATTTCCCAGGTGCCACAGCCATTTACAGTAAGTTACCACTGTTAGTTTATATGTAAGTCATACAAAATTTTCGAACTATTAGTTCCCCATTGACTTTAATGTTTATTTTCCGAACTTCCAAACTTTTTTCAGAAATGAACAGAACTTCAGTAGGTTTGTCCATCTCTATAGTAGACGTGTTTTTTCGTTACTGGATGCGTGGTTAGATCATTTCGAATGATCCCAAATCCGATTGGAAGAATATTGGACTGTGTATGCCCACCTTAAGGCATTAAATTTATCAAATTAGAATTTGGGCAATTTCTCCTTTTCAAAGTTCACACATTGTCCCTTTTATTTTATTGCAGAAAGAAATACAAAAGAAAGATATGATAAACCCTTATACGTCCCATTTTGACTGATAAAGTGTAAGTAAAATACTGGCATCTAATGATCGCCCAACAGATCGAAACATTCCACTGGTGCAGAATTCCCCCTCAATGTATAAGGCTCCGTCACGTATGATTCTCAACAAAATAATAAAGGTAAAAAACACACATTAGTGGACAGTGCTTGTAGGATTCATCTTATCCTCAGGGTTTCCTGGAGAATAAATCCTAGTTTTGGGTTGGAATTCCATGTTTCCACTGTACCACTACCAGTGGATTTAGGATGTGGAACTACGGTACAGAGATTTTGAATGGTTAAATCTAGAGATGTTCGAAACTGTGAGTTTCGTTTTTGAATTTTCTGGAAAATTGGAAGATTCGAAAATGGCCCCATAGATGTCTATGAGAGAATATTTGTTTCTGTCCCTTTTGAGGAACAAATAGTAATAGTAGGTTACTGTAAATGACACAGAGACCTGAGGAATGGTCTGGGGAACCCGTAAATAGAACCAAAACTTATTTTAAAACTATCTTTCCACGCGATCGGGCTGTTTTTGAGCTTCCGTGTTCTATTTTCGAGGGTTACCAAAATCAATCATTACTTTCAAGGATTAGATTTTCGATAATCGTCTACTTTCGATTTTTGATTATCATCTACTTTCAATTTTCGATGATTGTCTACTTTGAAAATCGAAAATTCGAAAAGTCCAGATTCCGAAAGTTTCTTCGGGACTTCGAAACCCTTAGATTCGATTCGAAACCGGGTTCTATTCGAACCCACATTACATCTCTAGTTAAAACCTTGTTTCAATGAGCAAAGACCATAGTTCCTCACCAAAAGAATTAGATGTTCTTGGTCTTCCTGTTTTTATTGCTTTCGACAATTAATGAGCTAATGGTATCCTGAGCATTTCTGTTAGCATTATGGGGCTTTGGAAAAGTTTCAAACAATGTAAATATTTGTGCCAGTTTGTTAACTTTTTTGGAATACAAGTTATTGGGGTTTTGCAAGACAAATGAAGTTGTCTTTAAAAACACTGTAATGAATAAGCTGTGTATGTTTGACTTTGTAACTGGTCCATTTGAAAAATAATACAGGTCTGGAACAAATCCTAACTTACCTCAGTGTTATAGATTTGTAAGGGGCGTTAGTGTCCCTTTAAACATTCATTTCCATATGCCCTAGAGTTATTCATTTCGAGACTTCTTAACTAAACAAAGCGATGCGATGATGTATAGCGTTTGTGGATTTAGATGCAGTTTGATTCAGTGCAAACAGTGAAGAGACCATAGAATGTCCCATGAAGATCTTCTGGTCTTTCACTTTTTCTGCGGGATCAAGATCTGAATGACAGCTGAGGATTGAGAGAGAATTAAGCAGAGTAGCAGACAAGCACCTGTTTATACTGTTCCTTGAATTCTGAGGTTTGCCCAAAGTAAACAAGCAGGTGAGGAGGTTGGAATGATGAAAGACAATGAACCATTACAGGGGCTTAATGGTGTTCAAAAGTAGATAAATGTCTTTGAAGTAGTGCCCTTAAATTGTGTGACCTCTTTAGCGACCTCTTCTTTTACATTATGGTACGCTGTTTAAATTTATCTTGGGCAAAGTAAACAGATGGACGTGATGGGAATTTTTACGCACAGTTGTTTCCTCACAATGAGTAATGGCAAACTATATACTTACATGTGTAGGTTCTAAATGTTAGTCTTCCTAAGGCTGGGGCAGAACCTTCTTATAATGGAAGGCATCTTGCAGACTCATGCTATATGAATAGCATTGCCCACAAAGTCTAAGAAACAAGAAGTCATTTCTCACTCCCCTGTTCCCCAGAGTAATGCTCAGTGGAGGGCTTTTTACTCCTTTTGGCCCACCTCTCCTTAAGCTTAAGCTGCCTTGTCTATTCCTACATTTGATTCCTTCCAACTTTCCCAATTACAGTTAATCAATCAAAAGTAAGTTGGAAATTTCTAGCCAATGGAGATGGAGGCAGTGGAGGGGGATCAATGTAAGAACAATGTAGGCATCAGTCAATTATTGATGAGAATTCTGCTGAAAATGGATTGGCTTGTGTGGTACAAAGATCACTACTGATGCAATTGGGGTTCAACAATTCTTGTGCTGATTACAGCATTAATGGCTTTGTGCTAAGTAAATCTCTGCTGGAAAAGGATATGAAGGTTCTAGTGGATAGCAGACTTAAGGTTCTTACACACTTGCAACGTTTGGTCAGGGATCGTTGACCGACCGACCTGGCGGATCCCTGAGCGACTGTTTTGGCCAATAGTGCCTACACATGGGCCGATTATCGTCCGAAATGTTCATTCCTACACATCGAGCATCGTGGGTCGGGACCCGCAATCACACGTGTGTTAGCTGTAGCTAACAGTGCCAGACAGCTTTCCTCTTGCCTTCCTGGATCACCTGTTAGGTGGAGTTCATGTGTAGGCTAAAAATGTTGTTCAATCTCCATAACTATGTAACTTCCTCACTGTTTTGCAGTTAGGAAGTCATTGATGGGTTGTACCATTGGCCATATCTTATCAAGTACGATGTGGTGTATTTGTGCTCAATGTATTGACTAACAAGGCTTGCCACTAAAACCTCTAAATAATTTCCATGACAGTAAAACAATGAAACATACCATCCAGGCTCCTAGTCATTGAATGGGGCATAAAACCCCTCCCAGCACAGTATTTTTTACCCAGAAGGGTGGCAACTATAAATCTTATTTAAATTCTTATCGTATAATATTGCTACTTTTTAAAGGAATTTATATAATCAAATGCATTTCTATGCAAAAGGATCCATCCTGCCACAAAACACCATAAGATATTGCAGATGTGTAGATAGAATTGTTGTACCAACAGTAGGATATCCCAAATTCCCCACCTCATCCTGCAGAGATACTGAAAGCAGAGAACCCATTTGAGCCATACCAGAGCACAGGTTGATGGGTTGATGTTATGCCACATAAGAAAACTATAATAGACATTTAATAACAGAATGACTGAAATTGTGTCTACTAATATAATATATTTACTTTAACGATTCTACGTTGTCCATATGTAACATAGTAATTGAGCTTAAATAAAGACATACGTCCATCAAGTCCAACCTTTTCACCCTCCTTTTTAACCCTACCTAACAGTTGATCCAGAGGAAGGACAAAAAACCCAGCCAAAAAAAATGGTGTGGGGGGGATTCTTTCCTGACTCCAAATGGCAATCGGAAAGTATCTCTGGATCAACCAGATCTACAGTATATGTATTAATACCAGTAATTCTTAATATTATATAGTATCCTTGTACCAACCAGAACTACAGTATATGTATTAATACCAGTAATTCTCAATATTATATAGTATCCCCGTACCAACCAGAACTACAGTATATGTATTATTACCAGTAATTCTCAATATTATATAGTATCCCTGTACCAACCAGAACTACAGTATATGTATTAATACCAGTAATTCTCAATATTATATAGTATCCCTGTACCAACCAGAACTACAGTATATGTATTAATACCAGCAATTCTCAATATTATATAGTATCCCCATACCAACCACACTACATATATGTTTATTATACCATGATGCTCATATAAGATAGTATCCCCTGTACACCCATAACTACAGTATATGTATTAATACCAGCAATTCTCAATATTATATAGTATCCCCGTACCAACCAGAACTACAGTATATGTATTAATACCAGTGATTCTCAATATTATATAGTATCCCTGTACCAACCAGAACTACAGTATATGTATTAATACCAGCAATTCTCAATATATATAGTATCCCCGTACCAACCAAACTACAGTATATGTATTATACCAGTGATTCTCAATATTATATAGTATCCCTGTACCACCCAAATACAGTATATGTATTAATACCAGCAATTCTCAATATTATATAGTATCCCCATACCAACCAGAACTACAGTATTTGTATTAATACCAGTAATTCTCAATATTATATATTATATAGTATCCCTGTACCAACCAGAACTACAGTATTTGTATTAATACCAGTAATTCTCAATATTTTTTAGTTTTAGAAACTTATCCAGGCCTATTTTAAAGCTATTCAATGAACTTGTCATTACCACTTCTGCTGGAAGACACAGTGTCACCGCTTTCACTGTAAAGAAACCTCTCCTAACATGAAGCTGAAACTTATTTTCTTCCAATCTTAAAGGATGTCCATGTGTCCTCTGATATGACTTATTAGTGAACAATGCACCAGAGAGTTTATTGCATGGCCCATTAATATATTTGTATAAGGTTATCATATCCCCACGCAAACGTCGCTTCTCCAATGTAAACAGCCCTAACTTGTCTACTCTGCCTGTATAGTCAAGCCCCTCCATTCCATGTATTATTTTAGTTGCCCTTTTATGAACTGCTTCCATTTCCAATATGTCCCTTTTGTATATGGGATTCCAAAACTGCACCACATATACCAAATGAGGCCTTACCCAGTGCCTTGTAAAGAGGGAGAATAATATTTTCTCTCTTGAATCTATTCCCCTCTTTATACAAGACAATATCTTGCTAGCTCTAGCCGTTGCTACCTGGCATTGTTTGCTACAGCTAAGTCTGTTATCTACCAGAACCCCCAAATATTTTTCCATTACAGATTCACTTAACACAGAGTTATTTATGATGTAGGTGGCACAGGGATTATTAAATCCCAAATGCATCACCTTACATTTATCAACATTGAATCTATCTAGGTCTTCTTGCAACACTTGCACATCATTTGAATTTTCCAAAGCTCTGCATAGTTTAGTGTCATCAGCAATTACAGAGACCTTGTTCTCAATGCCCCCTTCTAAGTCATTTATACTTTTAAACAGATTAAACAGAAGCGGCCCCAGTACAGAACCCTGAGGCACTCCGCTTAGAACTTTATCCCACAAAGATATAGCTCCATTAACCACCACTCTCTGTTTGCGATCCAATAACCAATTCTCTATGATTCTCTCATGATTCAAACTATCCAGATTACTGAGTATTTCCTTTCCTCTTATAGTGTGAGTGAAGGTTTCAAAAGGTTCTTTGGATGTGATGAGATTCTGCAAACAACAATAAACTGCCAGGGAGCAGCTGTGATCTCCAAGTGCAATGGGCAGAACCAGTAGATTTCTATTTACTTTCCATGGGGCTGGTTTAGAATATTCATTGCTACTGGGCTGTCACGGTCCTTTTCATGCCCAACTTGCAAACTGTTGTGTCCAAATTAGCAAATGAGTTCACATGAAATTGGAGTAGTTTAAGTAGTAAGAGGCAGACACAGGCCAGACTGTTGGTCCAGCTACAAACTCAGGGCCTTATTTATGAAACAGGGGTATTCTTAAATAAGGAGCGTTAAGTAACACTACTATTTAGTAACTAATACTGCTTATTCCTAAATAATGATACCTAAATACTGATCTTTAAATAAGGATACTGCTCCTTAAAAGGCATGTCCATCCCCTCAAATATTTGCCCCACTGTTGGCCCCATTGTGTAGTGTGAAAAGATCCTTACCTTTCTTTTCTGCTCCTTATGGTTGTCCTGCAGGGCCTGTTGAAATCCCCCAAAAACGAAGAGTAACAGCAGGGCTACCTCTCCCATGAGGCACAGTGTGCCTTTTAGCTCAGATGGCACTCCTGCCACTCAGAGGAGGGGTGTCCGGCAACATCAGCAAAGTAATTGGGCAAACTTGTATTAGCCAGTTACAGTGGGCAAACTTGTATGTACCAGTCACAGTGGGAAACATTGTATGTGCCAGTCACACGGTGGACAAACTTATATATGACAGTAACAGTGGGCAAACTTGTAACCAGTCACAGTGGGCAACATTGTATGTGCCAGTCACACGGTGGG
Organism: Hymenochirus boettgeri; assembly: GCA_019447015.1. Classification (NCBI taxonomy): domain Eukaryota; kingdom Metazoa; phylum Chordata; class Amphibia; order Anura; family Pipidae; genus Hymenochirus; species Hymenochirus boettgeri. Next base: position 247,320,205 of record CM033474.1, read on the forward strand.
CAAACTTGTATGTGCCAGTCACAGTGGGCAAACTTGTATATAAAGTAACAGTGGGCAGAATTACATGTACCAGTCACAGTGGGCAAACTTGTATGTGCCAGTCACAGTGGGAAAACTTGTATATAAAGTAACAGTGGGCAGAATTACATGTACCAGTCACAGTGGGCAAACTTGTATGTGCCAGTCACAGTGGGAAAACTTGTATGTGCAAGTTACATAGAGAAAACTTGTAAGTGCCAGTCACAGTGTGCAAATGTGTACATGCCAGTCACAGTGGGCAAACTTGTATGTGCCAGCCACATGATGGGCAAACTTGGATGTGCCAGTCACTGTGGACAAACTTGTATGTGCGAGTTACATAGAGAAAACTTATAAGTGCCAGTCACAGTGGGCAAACTTGTAAGTGCCAGTCACAGTGGGCAAATGTGTACGTGCCAGTCACAGTGGGCAAACCTGTATGTGCCAGCCACATGGTGGGCAAACTTGTTTGTGCCAGTCACTGTGGGCAAACTAGTATGTGCCAGTCACAGTAGGCAAATTTGTATGTACCAGTAACAGTGGGCAGACTTGCATGTACCAATCACAGTGGTAAAATAATATACCAGTCACACTGTGGGCAGACTTGCATGAACCAGTCACACGGTGGGCCAGCTTGCATGTACCGTAACATGGTGGGTAGACTTGCATGTACCATTCACACGGTGGGCAGACTTGCATGTACCAGTTACAGTGGTAAAACTTGCATGTACCCGTCACACGGCAGTTAGACTTGCATATGCCAGTCACACGGTGGGCAGACTTGCATGTAACCAGTTACAGTGGTAAAACTTGCATGTACCCGTCACAGGGCAGTCAGACTTGCATATGCCAGTCACACGGTGGGCAGACTTGCATTGTACCAGTCAATAGTGGGCAGACTTGCATGTACCAGTCACAGTGGGCAGACTTGCATGTACCAATCACAGTGGTAAAACAATGTACCTGTCACACTGTGGGCAGACTTGCATGTACCAGTTATAGTGGGCAGACTTGCATGTACCAGTTACAGTGGGCAGACGTGCATGTACCAGTCACAGTGGACACACTTGCATGTACCAGTTATAGTGGGCACACTTGCATGTACCAGTCACAGTGGGCAGGCTTGCATGTAACAGTTACAGTGGGCAGACTTGCATGTACCAGTCACAGTGGACACACTTGCATGTACCAGTTACAGTGGGCAGACTTGCATGTACCCCTGTCTTTATATATAACCCCCCTCGGGTGATGTTTATAAAGGATTAATAATGGTACTTTGTGATATCAATCCCTGGGTAACTGTATTTTGTCCATCACATTGGTAATGAGGTTTGTTTTTAATTACTATTATAATACACATATTTGTACAGCCAACAATCTAATAGCATTAATCTGGTTACACACAAAGCAGAAGAGCCCTGACAAAAATGCTTCTAAACTGATGGTATGATCAATATGAAGAGGCTTATTAAATAAGAGATACAAATGTGCTATAAATCTGCACATGTGATGATTGATTGATGATTGATTGATGATTGACTGATGATTGACTGCAGATACTGCAGATTAATAGCACAGGCAAACATTTGCACCTTTTAATGAAGGCTACACTAACACTAACAAATGTAGAATCCAGAATGAAAAACACACTGCCAGCTGGGTAATTACAGACCTGTGAGAGTAACGTCAGTGGTGAGAAAGATACTGGAAAGTTTGATACATGGAACGTATTCTAGAGTTTGTTTCAAGGACTGACATTATAAGTAGTAACCAGCATGAAAAATAATAGGAGGAATAAATCTTGTCAAACTAACTTGCTTGGCTTTTATGAGATAGTAAGTAGAGATGGCCGAACTTTCAAAAGTTCGGACCGTTTTCGAACTTTCGAACTATGTGGAAAGTTCAAAAGTTCGAAAACGGACCCATTAAAGTCAATGGGAGTCAAATAGTTCGAAAAGTTTGAATGAAATACAATTAAAATATCAATGGTGACTTAATGTAAATGACTGTGGGACCTGGGAAATGGTCTGGGGAACACGTTACAATATCCAGGACTTTCAAAAAATCTATTTTACCCTCACGCGCGCTACTTTCGAGCTCTCGCGTTCGAACATTCGATAATTATCCATTGAACAACTTGCAGATTTGATAATTCGATATTTACTCACTTATACGTATAATAGACATTTTACTCGCACATTCGATAATTCGGTATTTGCTCGCGTATAGGTATAATAGACATTTTACTCACCGATTTGATAATTCGATATTTACTCACGTACTGGTATAATAGACATTTTACTCGCATATTCGCACGCCTCGACCGTTCGAACATAGTTAATTATCAAAAGTATGGAAAATATCAAAAGTCTGAGAAATCTGGTTCTGGGATAGTTTGAGAATTCCGAGTCCGTTCGAACTCGAATAGTTCGGCTCGAACTCGAGTTTGAGTTTGAGTTTTAGTCCATCTCTAGAAGTAAGTAGAAATTTAGACTCTGGCATAGCAGTAGATGTAGTTTACTTGGATTTTGCTAAGGCTTTTGATATAGTCCCCCATAGGCGACTAATGTATAAGCTAAGGTCTGTTGGTCTGGGGAGTCACATTTGTACATAGAAAATTGGTTGATGAATAGGATGCAGAAAATATTATACTATTCAAGAGGTGTGAAAATTTGCCTAAGCTGTTAATGAGATGTTACCTTTTTACTGGTCTGCTACAGTTAGAAATCATTTGATTGGATGCTGCAGATTAACAGCACAGGCCAAATATTGCTGTTAATCTTACTAAATACGCCTCTATATACACACAAACAATCCAGATTTACCAGCATTATTTTTTTCCAGATCCAATCCAATGATTAGCCCCGCGCCATTGGGATTGGAAGATGCTGGAAAGGAACGATGGGACATTTCTTGAGATAGGATAGGGATCTTTCTTTATCACTTCCAGAAGAAAGAAAATAGGAAGCGGAGGAGGGGACCCCGGCAGGGGGTACAATATATTAACCAAAACATGGGTTTATTGGTCATTAAGTTAACGCTATGTGGGCTGGGAGCCCGAGGCAACTCATGGATTTCCAGATTGATAAACTGAGAATCCCCTTAGGATGGACCATTCACAGGAGGGAGGGAAGAAAGGAAAACAGTGGAAATTGGAAACACTAATGATTTGCTATGAGAATGGGAGTTCGGGGCAGATTGTGCAAAGGTCAGGCAACGTCCTTAGTAAATCTATGGAAACAAACTCACATCGGCCTTTGATTAAACCCATTGTTACGTTATTAAATAGGTAATACACTGAAAATACAGATGGAATCCCAGGAATAGATGAGATCCAGGTAAACAGTAATACACCCTGATAATGTTACAGAGGGGACAGCGATGTTACAGTCCCAAATGTATAAACAAGATGGAAACTTCCACTCCCAGCATGCAACACGTCCACGTTCAATAAGAATTAATGGCAATGAAAATCAAAGTCTTTTTACATTTAATTTGACTCTCTCTTCTCTGCGCCTGCATGACTATCTCCTATAACAGTGATGTCCAACCTTGATATAGATGTTTTGGGAACTACAACTCCCAGCCTGCCTTAGTTGCAGAATGTGGATCTGGTAGTATATTTAAGTTTTTGGCCATGACATCACCATCAAGGTCGTGACTAGAGATGTACTGTGGGTTCGAATCGAATCCGAGGGTTTCGAAGTCTCGACGAAACTTTCGGAACTCTCGGATTTCACTAAACCCGAATCTTCAAATGTACCATTTGCTAACCCCAGGAAGGATCATTCGTTCGTTTGATAATCCTCGAATGTACTGTTCGCTAACCCTAGTAATATAATAACCATATAATAACCTAGTAATATAATAACCATATAATAACCAAGTAATATAATAACCATATAATAACCTAGTAATATAACCATATAATAACCTGGTTATTATATGACTAGGTTATTATATGGTTATTATATGACTAGGTTATTTTATGGTTATTATATTACTAGGTTATTATATGGTTATTATATGACTAGGTTATTACATGGTTATTATATTACTAGGTTATATGGTTATTATATGACTAGGTTATTATATGGTTATTATATGACTAGGTTATTATATGATTATTATATTACTAGGCTATTATATGGTTATTATATGACTAGGTTATTATATGGTTATATAATAACCTAGTCATATAATAACCATATAATAATATAGTCATATAATAACCATATAATAACATAGTCATATAATAACCATAAAATAACCAAGTCATATAATAACCATATAATAACCTGTTAATATAATAACCATATAATAACCTAGTCATATAATAACCATATAATAACCTAGTCATATTAATAACCATATAATAACCTAGTAATATAATAACCATATAATAACCTAGTCATATAATAGCCTAGTCATATAATAACCTAGTCATATAATAACCATATAATAACCTAGTAATATAATAACCATATAATAACCTAGTCATATAATAACCTAGTAATATAATAACTATATAATAAACTAGTAATAAAATAACCATATAATAACCACATAGTCCGATCCGAACTAACCCTCGAATGTACCGTTTGCTAACCCAGGAAGTATCTTCATTTGTTCGATAATGTACCGTTCGCTAACCCTGGGAGAATCGTTCGTTTCATAATCCGTTCGCTAACACATGTAGGTTTGTTCGTTCGTTTGATAATCCTCGAATGTACCGTTCGCTAACCCTAGCAAGGATCGTTCGTTTGTTCGATAATCCGTTCACTAACAAATGAAGGTTCATTCATTCGTTTGATAATCCTCGAATGTATCGTCGAATGTAGCTTGCGCAAAACCCAACAATTGCCCGCCTGATTTCAGGAAGTGTTTTAAGAAGTTTTGGTGACAGTGACATGTTCCCCAGACCTTTTTCCAGGTGCCACAGCTATTTACAGTAAGTTACCACTGTTAGTTTAGCTGTAAATACCTCGGATTTTTCAAACTATCACTCTCCCATAGACTTTAATGGGTCCGAATTCAAACTTTCGAGCTTTCTGAAAATTTAGAAAATTCGAAAACGTGACGAAACTCATCAGTTTCGAACATCTCTAGTCGTGACTGATGGCTGCTACCAGGAAGTACCTTCAAGAAGAATGAAGCAGTTGGCGTCAATATGGAGGTAAGTATCTGAAAGGTAAGTATTGTGGATAGGGGTATGGGGGCCCTGAGCTTAATGCTGCATTTCTGTTAGGGGGGCGGACATGCTCTTTCAGGACTCCCTTAATATAAATGTAATTAGCAGGGCAGCCCTGATTTCTATCATTCTGGGAACTGTAGATTAACACGTTTATGTCTTGAAAGAGAAATTTCTCAGCAGTATGGGGGATACCACGCTGATTTTCATTCATTAATACGTAGCCCCAGGCCCCTCTACAGTCACGCTTCACTATTAACACTAAAGAAAATGATCATTTCATAGGAGAACTTCAAGCTGAACTGTTTCCTTTTTACAGAGATGAGCCTTAACCTATAACCGGAGCACTGTTTATTATGTGTAAAGCATACTGCACCCGGGGCTGTAAATAATAAGAATATTATAAACCATCGGGGGTTTCATTTTGTTGGTGGAACCATGAAAGTCTAAAAACCACGATTCATCATCACTTGGGGGCATATTTATAAGCAATCATATTTTGGAATCATATTTTCACTCTTTCGCTATCGCCACACATCCCTGGGCAAAGATTATGATTTTCGCCCGGTTTTTAAAGTCGCAAAAAGTGTCGCCATGGCAATGTGCAGCTGTAGTATCTTCTCTTTTCGCCACAATACAGGACTTAATGCAATGAGATCATTACATAAAGTCCTGTATCGCGGCAGGGAAAAAGGCGATCTTGGTAAACCCGGAAAAACGGTATATATGTATGTATGTATCATTTTATTTATAAAGCGCCCCAGACAAACAAGGGGATAAGTGCAAGCCATTATACAGATAGGTAAAAATTAAATACAATTTCATACATTGGTTAAGAAAGCATATAAATAAATTTAAAATGCATAATTGATAAGTGCATTATGCCGTAACACATTAGGGATGAGATCCCTGCCCCGAAGAGCTTACAATCTAACAGTGATCATATTACCCCCCGATTATAAGTTACCGGGGCGATTGCGGTGGTAATCACTTTTCACCATCAGTTATCGCCGCTTTATAATTGCAAATTTAGCAGGTCCAAATGTACCAAAAAAGGTACTGAAAAGTCAACACACCTTTATAAATATGAACCCTAAACTTGGTTTTGAGGATTGGATTCTTGACAGTTTCCAGTCAATATTTGTCAATAATTTCGACTGACGAAGTTTCAGCATTGGAACCGGTGGTTTCAACCCCAATGCAGGTTCGGACCTAGATGACGGAACATCCCTAAAGACCACCATGTTTTTTTTATTACGCGAAAGAGCGTGTTGGTAAGCACAAGGCCAAAGTACACACTAAAGGTTCCTACACACATGCGATCATGTCCTCTCATTGGTCTGGTTTATAAGGGGTGGAACCAAGCTTGACCAGACTTTTACAACCTGCAATGCATGATGTGTATGCACAGCTGTTTCGGCTGACAATTAGCCTGTGTATAGGCAGTCTATCGGCCTAAACGGTCGCTCATTCGCCCAGCCAATAAAGTGCCCATACACAGGCCGATTATCGCCTGAAACTGCAGTTCGTACACATCTTGCGTCGCCGGGACGGCACCTGTGATTGCACGTGTGTATGAACCCTAACACTCAGATGAAAGCAGCGTATCAGGAGTGTAACTACCAGGGGTGCAGGGAGAACAATTGCGGGGGCCCCATCTTCTTATTTTTCTTATGACAGATATAGCCTCCGCTGAGAAAACCACTGTGGATTAAGCACGGATAGGGGCCCCATCATAGTTTTGCTGGTGGCCCAGTGATTCCTAGTTACGCCACTCTAGCCTACCTTTGCATTATTGCATAGGTTATGGAGGCCATGCACATAACAATCCCTGTTGTACAATATTGTAATATTGTGATCATAGTCTAATTTTCCAGGCCCATTGGACATGCTGATAAATTCTTATTGGACCAATCCCAAACGTACAATGCCACAATCGTACAATTGGATTGGTGCTTGTAATGGCCGCTTTAGTGTGGATTTATTTATGAGAGAAAAGTCTGGTCATAAACCAGACAAATGGGAGGACACGTTCTGCAAGAATGGAAAGTGTACCAGTGGAATCACCGGCCATAGGGAGAGGGGATGTCTGGGGAGGAGCAGTGAAGGCACCGAGAAGGTAAGTACCAGTTTCCCCCCAGGTTTGAAGACCTAGCATTTCACCCTCTCTACAGCTTAGGAAAGAAGGACTTTATGTGGTGTTTTTTAAATGTCAGTCGCATGTCAATAGATGATCCAAAAGGCAACCAAGTGTTCTGCCAAGGGCCCAGGAAATTTTAGGGGCCCAGTTTCCGAACCAGAAATACAATACACATATAGTATAAAAGGTGCCCCAGATGCCAACCCGGCCTAGGACCTTAGCTGAACATATTCCATTTATGGGCACAGTTCTTACCTTGTGATGAAATACATTATGGTAAACTTCGGTCTCTTAAAATCTAAAATAACCAATTATTTTCCATGTTTTATTATAGAGATGAAATGGATTGACCAATCTCCTTCCTTAGATGTGGGAACTGCAGTTCCATGTTAATAAGCATTGAACCGCTCACTGCGTCAAGATCATAATAAAATAAACAAAAGAGAATAAATGATTGGAACTGCTGAATCTGGTGTGTGCAGAAAGTGACCTATCAAAACAAATGTTTCCTTTTAATAACTACCGTTAAGCCATTAAAGAGAAAAATGGAGTCACAGAGAACAAACAAAAGGCCCTGAATTGGCTGTTGGCCCGGGCAGGACATTAAACTGTTCAGTTTCCACTCTACAGCCAATTCACTAACACAGGGTTCTAACAAGGAAAGGAACAGGCCGTTTTCTCTAAAAAGTGGCTGAGGCCACACTGTAACGTCCAGAAACACACGTAAAAAGCATGTGTGCGTGTTTCACTCACGTAACTGTCTGTTTCATGCAATTGTTTAAAATCGATTTGCAAAAAAAATGGTGATTGCATGCGGTCTGATAACGGATCGCAGTGCACATTGTGTTAGCCTGGCATGTGTTTCTCACATGCTAACAGATCGCAAAACGCAATCATAAACACTCACACGCTAACGGATCGCAAAACGCAATCATAAACACGCGTGAAACTTGCTAACGTGGCCTAGCCCTAGGGAGATGTACAAAAATGACAGTAACAAAGAAAGAATCAAAATTCTTGGCACAACAGTAGCGGTAACAAATCAGCTCCTTTAATTTTAACTGCATAGTTTTAGCATTAACTTACCCTTTAATAATATATTCTGTGTCTGACATCTCGCTACTTGTCCCTCTTCACATGTGTCATTATGTCTCTTACACATTAGAGGTGGGAGAGATCACACATGATATGTAGTGGGAATAAGCAGTGAGCTGTCAGTGGCAGCAAGACTGCTCACCAGTAGAGATGGGCGAAACTCACCAGTTCTGTTCCTTTTTCGTATTCCCAAATCTCTGGCAAAATCCCTAAGATCCGAAAATCCTAGCACGGAAGGAATTTTCGATTATTATTGAATGTTTGATGATATTTTCGATAATTTTGGAAAACAACCTCGAGCGCTCGATAACCCTCAAAAATACGACCGGAGGCTACCTTAGAGTTTCCAATCGTATTTTGGAGGATTATCAAACAATAGAGGCGATTTTCGATTATTCTTGAATGCTCGATTATCATAGAAAATAGGCTCCGAAATCCAGACGATCCGACCAGATTCGGACGGATGATTCGGATTTCGGAACCGAGGGGTTCTGTGTCAGATCCGGGTCTGAGTCAGACCTGGATCCCATCGCTACTCACCACTCCTGATTTGAGCCTTGGCACTTTGAATGTTTGGAAACTACAACACTGTATTACATTTTGTTTTATATAGGGTTTACAGTAATCTCCCCAAATATCCAATAATCACCAACTAATGCTGTACAGTTAAACCACGGATATTCTGCTTCCTGTAAATGCATTGAAGCCATTCACATTAAGTTATCAATGGCACAGCCTTTCTACTGCTACACCATAAAAGAGACAAATCTTTTCATTGTCGGTGATTTAAGACATGACTGTTATGTGATGATCACACAAGCAGGTTTTTTTTTTTAGTGATGATAGATAAGTTGGTGCTTGTGATGTGCACATCATATAGGAATTAAACATTGTCTCATTGTCTTACGCACCCACCTATTCATCTGTTCTGGACAGCATCTGTTTATTCTCTCACACACCATGCCAACCAACTCAACGAGGATAAGTCTATTATCTGTACGGTACAAAAAACTATTTGTAGGCTACACACAGTATGGTAGGGCTTTTATTCCAGCAGATTTTTAACCTGTGTGTGGCCCTGCTGGGTAAAATTTTGTTCACAGCCACATTATTGTCTGAGCTACACCTGTGGCACTGCAGCAACTCCCAATGCACCTGTTCCCATCAGACACCTTTCATATAGAGAGGGAATTTTCATTAATCAAGTAATGTTATGTAATGTACAGTAATGTAACGTCATGTACAGTAATGTAACGTAATGTACAGTAATGTAATGTAATGAACAGTACTGTAAAGTAATGTACAGTAATGTAACATAATGAACAGTAATGTTAAGTAATGTACAGTAATGTAACATAATGAACAGTAATGTAAAGTAATGTACAGTAATGTAACATAATGAACAGTAATGTAATGTAATGAACAGTACTGTAAAGTAATGTACAGTAATGTAACATAATGAACAGTAATGTAAAGTAATGTACAGTAATGTAACATAATGAACAACTTAATGTAAGTATGTACAGTAAATGTCAACATAATGAACAGTAATGTAAAGTAATGTACAGTAATGTAAAATAATGAACAGTAATGTAAAGTAATGTACAGTAATGTAACGTAATGAACAGTAATCTAAAGTAATGTACAATAATGTAAAGTAATGTACAGTAATGTAACGTAATGAACAGTAATGTAAAGTAATGTACAGTAATGTAAAGTAATGAACAGTATAGTAAAGTAATTTACAATAATGTAAAGTAATGTACAGTAATGTTAAGTAATGTACAGTAATGTAACGAAATGAACAGTAATGTAAAGTAATGTACAGTAATGTAAAGTAATGAACAGTAATGTACAGTAATGTACAGTAATGTAAAGTAATGAACAGTAATGAAAAGTAATGTACAGTAATGAACAGTAATGTAAAGTAATGTACAGTAATATCTGTTGTATTCAATTAGATCAACCGGACTTGAAGTTTAGTTCTTGAAGACGTTTCGCTAGTCATCCGACTGGCTTTCTCAATTCAGAATGACTTGTACAAGAATCTGTGGCACTTATGTACCCTGGAAAATCCCAATTAGCATATCACAGCCAGGTGTTAAGGGCGTGATTAGATAGTGGCTAATAGGTGTTATAGGAACGCCCAGAGTAAGGTGTCAAAACAGCATTGTACATGGCAGACAGACGGTGTCGAACCCCCCCACCTCTATTTAGGCTTGGTTTCTTTATTTTCACATAAATGGCCTCCTTAACACCTCTCTTGAACCAGTCACGTTCGTTTGCCAATATGTTAACATTACAATCTTCAAAGGTATGTCCTTTATCCTTAAGATGCAGGTACATGGCTGAGTCCTGACCCAAGGAATTGGCTCTTCTGTGCTGGGCCATACGTTGATGCAGTTGTTGTTTGGTCTCCCCCACATACAAATCAGAGCATTCTTCACTGCACTGCACTGCATATATGATGTCGCTTTTCTTGTGTTTCGGTATTGGGTTTTTCGGATTTACCAATTGCTGCCTCAGCGTGTTGCTCGGTTTAAAGCAGACAGGGATACTGTGTTTTTTGAAAACTCTTCTTAGTTTCTCCGAGACCCCTGCTACATATGGGATGACCATGTTCTTTCTCCTGTCTTGCTTTTCCCCTTCACTGTTGGTATTCGTGTTCTTTTCTTTCCTTCTGCTTCTTTTGACAAAGGCCCAGTCTGGATATCCACAAGTTTTAAGGGCTCCTCTGAGATGTTTCATTTCTTTGGCCTTCGCCTCTGTGCTAGTGGGGATGTTCTCAGCTCTGTGTTGCAGGGTTCTGATGACACCCAGCTTGTGATCTAAAGGGTGGTGGGAGTCAAACATCATATACTGGTCTGTGTGTGTTGGTTTTCTGTAAACCTCTACTTCCAGTTTACCATTCTCCCTGACTTCTACCAAGCAGTCCAAGAAAGCCAGTTCGTTGTTTTGTACCTCTTCCCTTGTAAATTTGATGTTTTGGTCTACCGCATTAATGTGTTCTGTGAAAGCTTGTACTTCCTTCTGGTGGATTTTAACCCAGGTGTCATCCACATATCTGAACCAGTGGCTGGGTGCTATGCCCTTAAAGGTATTAAGCGCCAGTTTTTCTACCTCCTCCATGTAAAGGTTGGCTACAATGGGTGAAACTGGAGATCCCATAGCACATCCGTGTTTTTGCTTATAGAACTTATCCCTGTATTTGAAATAGGTGGTATTCAGGCACAAGTCCAGTAAGGCACACACCTGTTCTGGGTTGAGATCAGTTCTGCTGGTGAGAGTGCTGTCTTGGCCTAGCCGTTTTCTCACCATGACAGCAGCCTCCTTGGTGGGTATACAGGTGAAGAGAGATGTCACATCATAGGACACCATAGTTTCTTCTGCACCGAGTACTATATCTTCAATCTTGTTGGTGAAATCCTGAGAGTTCTGGATGTGATGCTTAGAACTTCCCACCAATGGTCCTAAGATGTTGGCTAGGTAAGTCATTCTGAATTGAGAAAGCCAGTCGGATTACTAGCGAAACGTCTTCAAGAACTAAACTTCAAGTCCAGTTGATCTAATTGAATACAACAGATATACCATGACCTGGATGAATGAGATCCTTCACAAGCAATGTACAGTAATGTAACGTAATGTACAGTAATGTAAAGTAATGAACAGTAATGTAAAGTAATGTACAGTAATGTAAAGTAATGTACAGTAATGTAACGTAATGAACAGTAATTTAAAGCAATGTACAGTAATGTAAAGTAATGTACAGTAATGTAAAGTAATGAACAGTAATGAAAAGTAATGTTCAGTAATATAAAGTAATGAACAGTAATGTAAAGTAATGTACAATTATGTAACATAATGAACAGTAATGTAAAGTAATGTACAGTATGTACGTATGTAACGTAATGTAACGTAATGTACAGTAATGTAACGTAATGAACAGTAATGTAAATTAATGTACAGTAATGTAAAGTAATGACAGTAATGTAAGTAAAAGTACAGTAATGTAATAATGAACAGTAATGAAAAGTAATGTACAGTAATGTAAAGTAATGAACAGTAATGTAAAGTAATTGAACAGTAATGTAAAGTAATGTACAATAATGTAAAGTAATGTACAGTAATGTAACGTAAGGTACAGTAATGTAAAGTAATGTACATAATGTAAGTAATGTACAGTAATGTGCAATAATGTAAAGTAATGTAAGTAATGTACAGTAATGTAACAATAATGTAAAGTAATGTACAGTATGTAAAGTAATGTACAGTAAAGTAACGTAATGTACATAAGTAAAGCAATGAACAGTAATGTAAAGTAATGAACAGTAATAAAAAGTAATGTACAGTAATGTAAAGTAATGAACAGTAATGTAAAGTAAGTACAATTATGTAACGTAATGAACAGTAATGTAAAGTAATGTACAGTAATGTAACGTAATAACAGTATGTAAAGTAATTGAACAGTAATGTAAAGTAATGTAACATAATGTAAATAATGTACAGTAATGTAACGTAAGGTACAGTAATGTAAAGTAATGTACAGTAATGTAAGTATGTAAGGTAATTGCAATAATGTAAGAGTAATTACAGTAATGTACATAGAAGTAGTAAGTATGTAAAGTATGTACAGTAATGTAACGTAATGTACAGTAATGTACAGTAATGTACAGTAATGTACAGTAATGTAAAGTAATGTACAATAATGTAAATTAATGTACAGTAATGTAAAGTTATGTACAATTATGTAAAGTAATGTACAATAATGTAAAGTAATGTACAGTAATGTACAATAATGTAAAGTAATGTACAGTAATGCAAGTAATGTACAGTAATGTAACGTAATGTACAGTAATGTACAATTATGTAAAGTAATGTACAATAATGTAAATTAATGTACAGTAATGTACAGGAATGTAACATAATGTACAGTAATGTAAAGTAATGTACAGTAATGTAAAATAATGTAAAGTGAGTACAGTTATGTACAATAATGTAAAGTTAAAAAGTAATGTACAATATTAAATTGTAAATATATTACTTTACTGTTCATTACTTTACTGTTCCTTACTTTACTACTGTACATTTATTGTATATTTAATAAGTAAATGAATGTACAGTAATGTAAAGTAGTGTACAGTAATGTAAATAAGTAAATGAATGTACAGTAATGTAAAGTAATGTACAGTAAGTACAATAAAGTAAATGAATTACATAATGTAATTATTACAGTATGTTCAGTAATGTACAATAAAGTAAATGAATGTACAGTAATGTAAAGTAATGTACAGTTATGTACATAAAGTAAATGAATGTACAGTAATGTAAAGTTATGTACAGTAATGTTCAGTAATGTAAAATAAAGTAAATGAATGTACAGTAATGTAAAGTAATGTACAGTAATGTACAATAAAGTAAATGAATGTACAGTAATGTAAAGTTATGCACAGTAATGTTCAGTAATGTACAATAAAGTAAATGAATGTACAGTAATGTAAAGTTATGTACAGTAATGTTCAGTAATGTAAAATAAAGTAAATGAATGTACAGTAATGTAAAGTAATGTACATAATGTACAATAAAGTAAATGAAGTACAGTAATGTAAAGTAATGTACAGTAATGTACAATAAAGTAAATGAATGTACAGTAATGTAAAGTTATGCACTTAATGTTTCAGTAATGTACAATATAGTAAAGAATGTACAGTAATGTAAAGTATATACAGTAATGTACAATAAAGTAAATGAATGTACAGTAATGTAAAGTAATGTACAGTAATGTACAATAAAGTAAATGAATGTACAGTAATGTAAAGTAATGTACAGTAATGTACAATATAGTAAATGAATGTACAGTAATGTAAAGTAATATACAGTAATGTACAATAAAGTAATGAATGTACAGTAATGTAAAGTTATGTACAGTAATGTTCAGTAATGTACAATAAAGTAAATGAATGTACAGTAATGTAAAGTAATGTACAGTTATGTACAATAAAGTAAATGAATGTACAGTAATGTAAAGTTATGTACAGTAATGTTCAGTAATGTAAAATAAAGTAAATGAATGTACAGTAATGTAAAGTAATGTACAGTAATGTACAATAAAGTAAATGAATGTACAGTAATGTAAAGTAATGTACAGTAATGTACAATAAAGTAAATGAATGTACAGTAATGTAAGTTATGCACAGTAATTTCAGTAATGTACAATATAGTAAATGAATGTACGTAATGTAAAGTAATATACAGTAATGTACAATAAAGTAAATGAATGTACAGTAATGTAAAGTTATGCACAGTAATGTTCAGTAATGTACAATTAGTAAATGAATGTACAGTAATGTAAAGTAATACAGTAATACATAAGTAAATGAATGTACAGTTATGTAAAGTAATGTAAGTAATGAGTAAAGAGTTGCAAGGGTCACTTGTCTTCTACTTTGAGTTTCCCCTACATACACAGCATGACAAATCTACTCCATATCTTCTGTAAAATAACAGAATGTTCTTTATGTTTAGGATTAGCATGAAATAGGAATTTACTCACTGAACAATCCTGTAAAGTTTTTAGATGAAAAATGACCATAGACCCTTCACCACCCCAATCTATCCACTGCTCAGAAAGCTGGGGTGCTGGAAGCAAGTCATTTGCAGTGAGATTTCCACGTATCTTATGCTCCCGACAAAAGAGCAATCCAGTTGGCACTGACGGCATTGGCCCTTAAATGGTAGGAATGGCGAACATGCGTACGGCCTCTGGAATGATTGCTTCAAATGGAAAATTTCCCTCGGCCTCAGTCGCCCCCTTACACTAAAGTAGGGCAGTCGCGAACGTTCTCTCAATACTTTATATACTGTGTGTCCCCTTGCAGATTCTGTCTGTCATCTTTGACAGATTGGTACTGTGTGTACCACCTTTACAGAGGATACTGATCGTTGGTCATGAATAATGATAGATGACATACTGTAGATAATAGTCTTCTAAATCCCACTCTGTGACCATAGCTGTGCATCTAAGTTAAGGATTGTAGCCTTTCAGGCTTTCAATTCAAATCACCAAATTTTTTGCAATATTGGAAGTGTGAAGCTTTGCTAGTCACTTCCAAAGGATAAACACACAGAGTCTATCCATATTGTTCAAAATGACAGATCTGATGAAAATGAGCTAATCCCTAACGTACAAGTAGCTGACCAACGTATCCGGACTGAAATGCAAATGAAGAAAGAAAAAATCCACGCAGTCAGGTGACTATAGGTTTACAGAGACGTACAAATTGTAACTGATGTAATTGTGCACTGGAAACTCGTCTGGGGAATTTCAAAGTATTTCTAAACATAGGTAGATGGCTAATCCATTTTGACCTGAAGTCAGTTAATGTTAGTAAAATTCTACAACAGAGAACAATTTGGTGATTAATTGTTTTGTCATGTGTCTCTTTTGGTTAACAAAAGATTATACTTTATAAAAGGGCAAACTAGTGCAAACAGCTTCGAAATTCTTAACAATTTACGTTTCTGTGTCCTTAACGGATTGCGTATCCTTGGCTAATGTCTTTAAACCAAATGGGGACTTAACTTTTCCTGCAGACGTTCTAAACTATTCAGGTTATAGAATAAATAAATATGTAGATGTGTTCCCATTTGACTAGAAAGATTTTGCGGTCAACAGATCCGGATGTAGGAAAGGAAATTCATTCCCTGATTATTATTCAGAAAAAATAACTATAAATAATGAGATGGAAAGGACATATTAACTTAAGGAAACCAGGGAACTAAGATTGTAAGCTACAGCATGATTGGATAAAGTGAATGGTAATAAAGATGAACAAACTCCCCAGGTTGAGGCACTGGTTCAGTTCACAAGTTCTGCTCTTAACTACAGACTTTTAATGTCACAACCACATTGGGTGGTGGAAATCCCAATTAGTCTGCTTCTGTGTTCGTTTGGAGTTTCACAGAGTTTTGAAAATGGAACTGTGTATTATGTTTAAGAAATACATACTGTACATACAACTACTATACACACACTTTACATATGTGTATATATATTATATATTATATATATATATATATATTATATAAAACACACCACACACACACACAAAATGTCAAGTAAGCCGTACTCCTCCTCCCAGGTGTTTCTTGTGTGCAGGTGCTCAGTGTGCCAATGCTATCGGGTCACTAACAATAGAAAATAGAGATACAACGCACTCCACTTCTTCTTGCAGAATAAAACTCTTATTGTTACAATGTCAATTATGCAACGTTTCGGGGAGCAATTCCCCTTTCTCAAGCAAACAGTGTGGGCTATTACCCAAAAAAATTCATGGTACATACATTACATCACTTCCTATTTTATAGACACACCCCTCTGAGGCTACATAAGCCAAACCCCTTAGATCTATACCATAATAGATATTACATAAGACCTAGCCTGTACCCTTATAAACAGGCACATAAACAGTGTCATACATTCGGATACTCAATAATCAGTACATAGGATCAACACGGGATATTGAGGATAATCGACAGAACCCACAAATATACTATATATACACAATCCTATAAAAACACATGAAGATCGTAATCTTTGTTAAGGCCTTTAGGGGAGAGGGAGTTAAGATAATAAATCCACCATACCTCCCTCCTCCTAAGGCACCGTTCCCTATCCCCCCCTCTGGGCGGTCGATGGCAACCTCCAATACACAAAATTTCAATTCATCTTCATGATGAGCTGCTGACACAAAATGTGCCGCTACTGGTAACTTACAATATTTACGTCTGATGGAAGACCGGTGTTGGGAAATCCTTCCCTTTCCCGGCTGGTGGTCTCACCCATATATAATAGCTTGCACAGGCATATTATACAGTATACTGAAAAGCTGGATTGACATGTATAAAAGCCTTCAATTGGAAAACCTCCCTCGTGATAGGATGTTCAAACGAACTGCCCTTAATAACACACATACACTGTGTGCAGGACCGGCAAGGGAACATTCCCCTTGTCAAGAGTTTCCCTTTGGTCTCTTTCGGTAATACTGAATGTACTAATCTATTCCGAAGGGTAAGTCCCCTCCTATATGATGTAATGGGAGTGTTCTTGAATTCCTCACCCATAGGATATGCCTCCTTTAAACGATACCAATGACTTCTAATGACCTTATTGATGGCTTCACTTTCCTTGTGAAAGGAACCTATGTGATATATTCCGTTTGTTTTCCTTTTAGTATCACATGACCTCTCTGTAGCAACCTTCAAAATTTGTCGGGGTACTCCCTCAGTTTGAAACTTGTTGCAAATACTCTCTCCTACTTGGATCTTTGACTATACGTTCAACTCTCTTTAGCTGGGATATCGGAAGAATTTTTTAGTGTGTGTTGGATGAAAACTAGAATATATAATAACTGGTTGCGATCTGTTGGTTTGGTGAAAAGTTCTGTAGTGAGGCACTCACCCTTCAGTACTTTACATCAAAAATGTAATTTCCTTGAAGTCATATTGTAAAGTATAATTATATTGGCATGGAGCTGATTAAGTTGTGCATGAAAATTCTCCAAGTCCGTGACCCCTCCCTTCCACAAAAGAACCTGTTCAAACTGGAAGTATGAGTTATACATTACTATCTGAAGGAGATTGGTGTAGATTGAGGTGAGGTGTAGATTGAGGTGTAGAGACTGCTGACATCCAGAGTACAAGCAGTGCATCCTTAATGTCTCCAAACGGTACAGAGTATAACTTATTCAAAAAATCTTGAGTATCTCTGACATATGAGTACCCACCTCGAACCAAGGGCGCAAGAACCCTGTCCAACAAGACCGCCATGGGACAACAGATGGAATTCGTCCCCATACAATAGGACGGCCCAGATCGGACAGGGTTCTTGTGCACCTTGGGCAAAATTTAACTGTTAACTATCTTTTAACTCCATTTCTATATACCTGATTTAACCATGTCACTAAGAAATTTATGTATTTTCCTACCAATGTCCCAAACGGGATCAGAGGGTAACATCTGGTATATACTTATATCCGAAAGCTGGGACATGATCTCAGATATATGTAAGAAGTATCTAGGATCACGATCGCCCCACCCTTATCGGTGGTTTGATTGTGATCTCCCTATTCTTGAAGTTTATTCAAAGCCTCCCTCTCCTCCGAGATAAATTAGATCCTACTACAGAATGCTTAGAGTTCTCAACAAGGTCTCGTAGATCCATCATCACTCTATCCTTATAGGTCTCTATAACCGAATAAGTAGTTGGTGGCACAAACTTTGACTTGGGTCCCATGTTAAAATCGATAGACTTGTTCTCTCCATGTCCTGTGTCACAGTTCCTGATGAAAAGTGAGCCTTCATAAACATGTAAAAGTCAACATCAAGCTGGAAACTATCGAGTTCTCACTAAGGCAAAAACCCAACCTTTATTTAATACTGAGAGTTCAATGGTTTTAGAGACAATTTAGAAAGATCTCTTCTGTTGCTGGCAGGCTCCTGCTCATCGGTACGTCTCGTATTTTTCTTGCCCCCGCTGGGGCGTTCATCTCCGCCTTGTGATAAAAAGGATCATTATCATCATGCTCAAATGCCTTTCTATTCCCTCTAATATCATCTGCAGAACGTGCCTGCGTATGGGTAAGTTCTATTACTTCCAAACTGTGAGTTAAGCCAATTATACACATTGGCCCGTTCATAGTCAATGCTATCTCTGGTAAATTTCTTACACTTAACCTCCTCTCCCAGCTTTCTATATGTAGCCATTTTGGACTCCTAATCCTCTTTAAGTTTTAGACAGTTCTTCTGCAGTAAGGGCCCGTACTAATCCTTCATCAACTTTTGTAAATCATTGTATATTGGCAAGTTCTCTTTGGCAAGTCATAATGTACTCAATATCCTGTGTTGATCCTATGAACTATTATTGAGTATCCGAATATATGACACTGTTTATGTGCCTGTTTATAAGGGTACAGGCTAGGTCTTATGTAATAACTATTATGAGTATAGATCTAAGGGGTTAGCTTATGTAGCCTCGGAGGGTTGAATAAACTTCAATGTAATAGGGAGATCACGATCAATCCATCCGAAAAGGGTGGGGCGATCGTGATCCTAGATACTTCTTACTATATATCTGAGATCAGTCCCAGCTTTCGGATATAAGTATATACCAGATATTACCCTCTGATCCCTGTTGGGACATTGGTAGGAAAATACATACATTTCTTAGGGACGTGGAGAGATCAGGTATTATAGAAATGGAGTTAAAAGATATGTTAACAGTTATATGCTTGTGAAGGTTCTCATTCATCCAGGTCATGGTTATCTGTTGTATTCAATTAGATCAACTGGACTTGAAATGTAGTTCTTGAAGACGTTTCGCTAGTCATCCGACTGGCTTTCTCAATTCAGAATGACTTGTACACGTCATTCTGAATTGAGAAAGCCAGTCGGATGACTAGCGAAACGTCCTCAAGAACTACATTTCAAGTCCAGTTGATCTAATTGAATACAACAGATATGTTAACAGTTACATTTCCGGTTACTCCTGTGCTTTACACCTTGCCCAAGGTGCACAAGAACCCTGTCCGACCTCCGGGCCGTCCTATTGTATCGGGGACGAATTCCATCTTTTGTCCCATGGCGGTATTGTTGGACATGGTTCTTGCGCCCTTGGTTCAAGGTGGGTGCTCATATGTCAGAGATACTCAAGATTTTTTGAATAAGTTTATACTTTGTACCGTTTGGAGACATTAAGGATGCATGCTTGTTACTCTGGACGTCAGCAGTCTCTACACCTCAATCCCACATGAGGATGGGATTGGGGCATGTGAGAGATGCTGTCGTTAAGTGGTTTGTACAGCCAGGATGAAATTGAGTTTTTTAAAGGCCTCCTTCAGGTAGTAATGTAACTCATACTTCCAGTTTGAACAGGTCTTCTATAAACAGTTGAGAGGAACCTCAATGGTTCAAATGTTGCACCAGCATATGCTAATGCTTTTATCAGACCCAGGAGGACGATCTCGTCTATGTACTTCCACTGTTCCCACAATTTTGTGTGGGATGGTGGAGGTATATAGATGACATGTGGAAGGGAGGGGTCACAGACTTGGAGAATTCTGTGGAAGGGAGGGGTCACAGACTTGGAGAATTTTCATGCACAACTTAATCAGCTCCATGCCAATTAATGTATACTTTCAATATGACTTCAAGGAAATTACATTTCTTGATGTAAAAGTACTGAAGGGTGAGTGCTCACTACAGAACAGATTGCAACCAGTTATTATTATATTCTAGTTTTTCATCCAACACACACTAAAAAATCTCTTCCGATATCCAGCTAAAGAGAGTTGAACGTATAGTCAAAGATCCAAGTAGGAGAGAGTATTTTCAACAAGTTCAAACTGAGGGAGTACCCCCGACAAATTTTGAAGGTTGCTACAGAGAGTCATGTGATACTAAAAAGGAAAACAAACGGAATATATCACATAGGATTCCTTTCACAAGGAAAGTGAAGCCATCAATAAGGTCATTAGAATCATTGGTATCTGTTAAAGGAGGCATATCCTATGGTTGAGGAATTCAAGACCCCTCCCATTACATCATATAGGAGGGGACTTACCCTTCGGAATAGATTGTACATTCAGTATTACCGAAAGAGACCAAAGGGAAACTCTTGACAAGGGAATGTTCCCTTGCCGGTCCTGCACACAGTGTATGTGTGTTATTAAGGGCAGTTCGTTTGAACATCCTATCACGAGGGAGGTTTTCAATTGAAAGGGTTTTTATACTGTCAATCCAGCTTTGCAGTATACTGTATAATATGCCTGTGCAAGCTATTATATATGGGTGAGACCACCCAGCCGGGGGAAAGGGAAGGATTTCCCAACACCGTCTTCCATCAGACGTAAAAATTGTAAGTTACCAGTAGCGCACATTTTGTGTCAGCAGCTCATCATGGTTGTCCATCGACTTCCCAGAGGGGGCGATAGGGAACGGTGCCTTAGGAGGAGGAGGTATGGTGGATTTACCGTCTTAACTCCCTCTCCCCTAAAGGCCTTAACAAAGATTACGATCTCATGTGTTTTTTAGGATGTGTATTATAGTATTTTGTGGGTTTCTGTTGTTTCCTACTTCTGTGTTGATCTTTGTTGTTTGTTCCGTGTTGACACTGTTTATGTGCCTGTTTTAAGGGTACAGGCCAGGTCTTATGTAATACCTATAATGAGTATACGTAGATCTAAGGGGTTTGGCTTATGTAGCCCGGAGGGGTGGTGTCTATTGGGTATAAATAGAAGTTGATGTAATGTATGTACCATAAATTTTTTTGGGTAATAGCCCACACTGTTTGCTTGAGAAAGTGGAATTGCTCCCCGAAACGTTGCACATGTGACAGTGTAACAATACAAGTTTTATCTGCAAGAAGAAGTGGAGTGCGGTGCTATCTCCTCTCTCTCTCTCTCTCTCTCTCTATATATATATATATAATATAGAGAGAGAGAGAGAGAGAGATAGATGATAGATAGTATATAGATAGATAGATAGTATAGTATATATATATATATTACTGGTACATACACATACTATACACACACTGTACATATATATATATACTGTACATACACATACTGTACATACACATACTATACATCACATACTGAACACACACTGTACACACACACACACACAAATATATTATATATATATAATATAACTGTACAAACACATATTGTACACACACACTGTACATACACATGCTGAACGCACACAGTACATATATATACTGTACATACACATACTTACACATACTGTTCATACACATACTGTACACCACTGTACATACACATACTGTACACATACTGTTCATACACATATACATACTGTACACCACATTAATCTACTTACACCTACTATACACACACTGTACATACATCCTGTACACACACTGTACATACACATACTGTACACATACTGTTCATACCATATACATACTGTACACACATATACTCTACTTACACATACTATACACACACTGTACATACACATACTGTACATGCCTGTACATATCATAATAACACAGTCTATCTACATACTTATACTGTACACATAAGTACATACACATACTCTACCCATGCTGTTCACATACTGTACATAAACATACGTACACATAATGTACATACCATACTGTACACATACTGTAAATATACATACTTTACACATACTGTACATGCACATACCGTGCGGATAATGTACATACACTAATGTACACATATACACTGTACACATACACCACTGTACATACACATACTGTTCTACACATACTGTACCCACACTGTACATACAGATATTGTAACATACTGTTTTATACACATGCACATACTGTATACACACATCTTCTTACACATAATGTACAGATGATGTACATACACATACGTTCATACACATACTTTACACATACGGTACATACTGTATGCATAATGTAAATACACACTCTAAACACATACACATACTGTAACACACATACTGTACATACACATACTGTGCACACCATACTGTAAATACACATACTGTACACACACATATTGTACATACACATACTGTACACACACATATTGTACATACACATACCTGAGATCCAGAACCCTAGCCAAGGATTCTAAAGGTTTTGGTAAATAAAGGTAATATATATATGTAATTCAGATGTTTTCCAATAATTGACATGACCATTACTGCCTCCCAGGAACGTAGTGAACAAGGGAGCAGGAAATGTCAGATGGGCCAGAATTTATACTCTCCCACAGATACAAGGCAACCACATAAACAACACAATAATAGGGGCCTATATTTCTAGTTGCACCACTGATGAATGGCCTGATTTATTTTTCAGCCTCATTTGATGAATACTGTGAAAGGTATTTTATGAGCATTTTGACTCACACATGCGGGATGGGGTGCTGGTGCTGCCCATGTCTGGGCCCACCAAGTCTGATCCTTGATTTATTCTTCAACTCCATTTGATGAATGCTGCTAGCACACAGTAAACAACACAAGATGGGGGGCCCCATTCTTTCTGGTTCCACCCTTGATGAGTGCGTTGATGTGAAATCTGTATTACACATCTGTTGGGGCATGTATTGTAAGAGCCACTCGGCTCTCTACCTTCAATAATACCATGGCGAAGAGACCTGCAAGGCTTCCAATGAAAGCCAACTCTCAGTATCTGCATACTACACCCTTAATGCAAACCAATGGCAAGATTTTGTCTACGTCAGTATATCCTATCAGTAATCAATTAATATTTCCATCTGCCTATCTAGCACTATACATTATCCGCTATATCACTTGCACCCACGCTTTCCCACTGTGTACAGCATTTCGATGCACATACAATAATAATATTTGTCTATTACAGCAGGTTCAGCTGACGAGAACTCGAGAGGGAAGTTTAATAATGAAGAATGTTCAAACAGTCTCTTTATTATTCTTTATTTAACCCAGTTCTCCAAGTACACACAGTCGCTCTGGATATCCAGTGAAACTGCAAATGAAATACCAGCCCCAATCACGCTGCCGAAAGTAAAAAATAACAAAACATCTCTACCAAAAACATTCGAGCCATCACATCTTATCTCTGAAGCTGCGAGTCCTTCAAGATCATTTTTAATTAGCAGACCCCTGTAACCCTTGATATAAAAGAAAGAAGCTGTACGCATCTCTCAAATGAGGCCCAAAGAATCTGTGCTGGAATTCCCAGTAATTCAAAAAATTAGAGCCTGAGATATCAGCCGATCTCGAATATCTGAACGCAATCCAGTGATAATGTGAAACCATCAGAGGAAAGAGAATCTATTAAAAAACCCAAGACATTGAAAATCAAATCGCAAGGCTGGTTATTAAAACAGCTGCTGGAGAAATGTCTTCTTGCATACCTATTAATTAATCTAAGCTTTGTGACATGTTAGATGTCTGTGGCTTGGAATTCTTCCAAATTATGCCACAGCTCATGACGAGCCTGTCTAATGGGTCCAGCTTGCACGGAACTTTCTGGTTATTTTGCTGGTAATAAGACTATAAGATAGGAATACTTACCTTATACTGTATATGCTACATGATACCTTCAGTTATTTCTCTGGTTTTGTTTGTAGGGTTGGTTTGTTAAATAACACAATGTTATCTACATTACAGTAAAGAATGTTTTTTGGTTATCAAGAAGGGTTCCAAGAGATATTGGTAGTGGTTCCATGAGAGGTTGGTAGGGCTTCCTGAGAGGTTGTCAGGGGTTCTATGAGAGACTGCCAGGGGTTCTATGAGTTTTGCTAGGGGTTCCATGAGAGGTTTACTTGCTAGGGTTCCGTGAGAGGTTGCTAGAAGGTCCATAAGAGGTTGCTAGGAGTTCCATGATATGTTGCTAGGAGGTCCATGAGAGGTTTCTAGGGCTTCCATGAGAGGTTGTCAGGGGTTCTATGAGTTGTTTCTAGGGGTTCTATGAGAGGGTTGTACTTGCTAGGTTCCGTGAGAGTTGCTAGAAGGTCCATAACGGTTGCTAGGAGTTCCATGATATGTTGCTAGGAGGTCCATGAGAGGTTTCTAGGGCTTTCATGAGAGGTTTCAGGGTTCTATGAGAGGTTGCTAGGAGTTCCTCGAGTGACAGTGTCAGAACAACTCTTGTTTTGAATTTGGGCACAAAAGTTGGGTTTTTTTCCATTTAATATTTATGATTTTTTTTTATTTGGAGAAATTGTGTAAATTGATAAACTGATGACCAGAAAGTGAAAGAATCATCGAAATCTATAATAATTGTGTAAGTCAATGTTCGCGAGACATAACAACATTCCTTCAAGGGTTGCCAAGGGTACAGGTTGAGAAACAGCATTCAAGATGTTACATATTGAATTTAACTTCTACCAAAGGTGCTGGTTCCTCATCATCTGCACAGGCTTAGGATCACAAAACCAATGGAGCCCCATGTTGGTAAATCAGAAATTTTAATACCTGAAATACACACAGGGAGATTCAATAAAAGCTCTTATCGTGTAAAATGGTGCTAATTTTGCCCCAACCAATCAGAACTTATTTAACATTTGAAACTAAAATCTGATTGGTTGGGGCAAAATTAGCACCATTTTAAACGATAAGAACTTTTATTGAATAACCCTGCTAGTCTTTTCAAGCAGGAAGTGTCCATTGGTCATTTACATTTGAGCCTTAGTTTCACTATATATTATAGCAAATGATACACCATTAGACAGCATCACACTATTACAGGTTATATAATAGTCATTTACATTTTGGCCATTGACTTCCTATGTGATTTGTAAACTATATTATAGCTACTAGTATTTGACAATATATAGATAGTTCCCAGGCACACTGGGTTCAAACATCAAGAAGTCTTTGAACCCAGTGTGCCAGGAAACTCTATATTGTCAAATTATAGGGGTGTACGAGAAGGAATTACACAACCTGGTGGCACCTTGGACTGTGAATTGACTCTTTTACCTGGATGAGTGCAGAAATCCCTATGCATTATTGCTAAGCTACTAGTATTTGAAATAAACCATTTTAATTGCAAAGTCTGCTTTACATTGAATAAAAGGATGTCCACCCCAAAATAACACTTCATGTCTGGACAGAGAACCCCTCCACCCAAACCCTAAAACAGTAATAATAACACTGCCCAGAGGCACACACAGTCTGTCCAAACCCTGCCGCATCTGAACACTATCTCCGGCTCTTCTGGGTAGACCCTTCAATAACAGCTGTGACAGAATCATAATTTGTCATTTGGAGGCAGAGATTACACTTTGCTTTCCATTTACTGCATCTTCTTCTGCAAAAATCTTGGTTACAAAATTGGTTCCCTTCAAATAATGTCCGTTTCAGCCAACTCACAAATGGGAATAAATCTGTTCTTGATGCAGTAGAACATTCGCCATTTAAAATAAAACTCCTGTATCACTGCATCTTTACAGGTCTGTTCTGGTACCAAATTCTGATCTGAGTTCAATGATTTGCAATAACAGGAGAGGATTTTAAAAAAATAGTTTTTTTACAGGGTGTCCGTGGCCCCAATCACCAGTCAGACATTCCTAAGAGACCACAGTGTTATGGATAGTTCCAATGGAACGCTTGGATTTTTGGATTGAGGAATGGTTTTTGATAATTATAGAAATTCCGAAATTGGAGAAATAGCATATACGCAAACCCTCAATTTGGAATATTGGGAAATTATCGAATATATGATGCGGAAACACGAAAAAGCTCGCATGGGAAGAAAGGTTTTTTCCCTAAGTTTTCTTCATTTGTATGTGTTCCCCAGACCAATTCCCAGGCCTCTGAGCCATTTACACTACTCTCTATGCTATTTATACTTGAATTATATCAGAATTTTGGGATTTTTAACCCATTAACTTTTGCGTTTTTTTTTTAAATCTGGAAACTTTGCAGTTCCATTCATCTTTAGTGATATTATTAATTATTAATTAATAATTATTATTAATATTTGATTTGGGAGTACCAGCCAGGGAGGCAATACTTAGCTGCCCTGTCAATCTCTAAATATATCGTTAGTGTGGCTCCAAGGTCATAGATAGAACCCAACACATTAGACATTCTTAATGGGCCTCTGATGCAAATACAGTTTAGGAGATTTTATCTCTCTGATCTCCCACAGCTCTAAGGACAGGTCATGTTCACATTGTATTCATAGGTTGTAGTTGGGTCACAGGTGTACAAGACATCAGGTCAACACAAGGTAAGAGTCAACACAACATTACATCTTAAAGCCACTCAGATATGAAGATACCGATATACTGACCTGGACAATGAGGAGGTCATTCTCTCCAGGACTCTGTCAGTAATTACTGAGTAAATGATATGATCAGATCAATGGCCAACTGTTGTCACTTTGAACCCAGAAAACCCTAAATAATAATGTGTTTAGCATAAGTAAGATCACACTGAGGAGTAAGATAAATATAATTATGGCTACTTAAGACCCGGGATACATCCGGTTATACACACACATTTTCTTTTTATTAACGTTTAATATGGGAAATGTATTCCCACTTCAGGGCATAGAGGTACCTAGAGAGGTGTATAGAACTTCCACAAACTTCAAAACAGTTTAAGTGAAAGAAAAACTTCTTCATTTAGATGATTTAAGGAAACGAAGATTGTAAAGCCAGGGAAAATGGCAGGTTTTTAGCTGGAAAGCCTGTGCTATTAATCTGTGGCAACCAACCATAACATTATCTAACTAATAACCTAGTAAATAGCTCATTTCTAATTGGTTGCTGCAAATCTATAGCTTGTTACACTGCTTGTGGCATTAGCTACACGTCATGTTGAAGGGAATAACCTGGCCTCCTTGCATTTTGTTTTATTTTAGTTGCCCGCCATTTCCCAAAGATGAACCAAGGTCAAATGGTGAATAAAAAATGTGTATAATACAGCTCTTGTGGAAATGTGAAATTCCTATTGTAATGGGCATACATTGGGTGGCATATGTGACATATAGTGTTAGTATGTTCATATTCTACAAATATTCTAAATAAAATGGTGTCTCTTTTTGATAACTGTCATCTGCGAATCCAGGGTGTAACTACCAGGGGAGCAGGCCTTGCAATCGTGGTGGTGCCGGGAGCCAAGGGGGCCCTATCTTCTTATTTTTCCCATGACCAATATAGCCTCCTTCCAGGAAAACACTGTAGATGAAGCAGGGATAGGGCCTATCATAGTTCTCTGGAGGCAGTGATTCCTAGTTACAATCTATGGAAAAGTAAAGTAAAAAGTGATTATGTATTTAATAAGAGGCTGTAATCATTGGAAGCTTTCAACCCACTAATTACTTTAAGCGTTCCCAAGGTTGGTATGTGACTTTATTACCTTAGCTCAGGTAATAGCACATATTAAGTCCTTGATACATTGGCTTTTTTTTTACAAACAACCTGTTGGGTATGAGAATTTCCCAGTAGGGTTACCAAACCGAGATTAACCTGGACTTAATCTGTATCCTTGCCTAAACATACAAAGTTCTCTTTTTTACTACTGAGCCTCCTAATCCCAAAATAATAATCTAGCTGTCATATATATCCAAGCACTAGATATAACGCTATGTAAACAAACACATTGTTCAGGTATAGGTTTTTAAAGCCCTCTCAAATCATGTGTGTACAATCTATATTACAACTGCGCTACCTTGAATGTTGATCAACTGGAAGTTTGCTAAACGTCCGACTGGCTTTCTCAATTCCATTTTCTGTACATACAGGCTGCTCAGCACCTTTAGTGGAGAGGGAGGGGGAACGATCCGGAGAAATTCCACAACACAATAGACCAAGACCAATAGGATTGCTCTCTGCGACTATGGTTAAGCGATCTACCAGAAGTAATTATCAAGGTCAGTTTCATTATGCACACATTTAAGATTGTCAATTGATGCAAATGTTACAATCTATGAAATGTGTGTACATAGCTTTGGTCAACACATGCCACATCTCTGTAATAGAAGTATGGGTGTTATATGCAAGCATTGGTGTAACTAGGAATCACTGGGCCCCCCGCAAAACTGCTTCATCACAGGGGCTTTCTGGGAGGAGGATATATCTGTCATGAAAAATAATAAGATGTGCCCCTTGGTCCTCTGCGGTTGCCCCCCTGCCTCCCCTTGTAGTTATGACCTTGAATGCAAGCAAAAACCCCCAAATGCTAACATTTCTCAGTGTGGGCATATAGAGATACAGGCCATATAGCAAAATGCTTAAATCCTAATATATGTATAATAAACATGAATCATATTAAACCCAATATATATATATAGACAAAATAAAACACATGTGAAATATATTTAAACTTAAAAAAAAATCCGATGCAGCAGTTACAGAATCAATTCTTCTCACAAACGGACGTTCTGAATAGTTTATGTCAGTTCAGCCATATCTGCTTAATGTTTCGAATTGCAATGTACCGGTGTCTGCAATCGCTTTGTTTTTTAGCATTTGGAATAGACCACACACGCTTTGGAAAATGTTGGGATTCTGTTTAAGTCAAGAGAACCACTGGGACCAAAGAGAATGATGGATTTATACTTAGAAATGGTCAATAATGTGTCATGGTCGTTGAAGAAAGAAAGAAAAAAATTGATCACGTTTCCTCAAGCGTCTCTTTAAAATGATCATTATAAAATAAGTGGCCATATCCTAAACAACCTAGTTGTAGGCATTATTTATGCCTTGGTTCCTCTATAGTGGAGGGTAAACATCCAAATATTTTACGGTGCAAACTGCAAATAAATTATTAAAACCAAGATTTTCTCAATACTAACCTTTCTCTCCTGCTCTCCTGGGTCCATATATCCTGCCTTGAAGTCCTGGTCAATCAACAATGACTTACGACGGCTTGCCTAACAGCTGTTTATGGACGTACAAGCTCACATAGAGCTCACAAGACATAAAAGAGTGGACAGAGAGCACCCAGGGGCTGAAAGGTCAGATATTTGGACTACAGAGCGTCAGGGGAGAATATGTTCCTATTGCAAAAATGGGGCTTGGGTTGTGTGTATTTGTATTTGCGTCTGTGTGGCCGGGTTTAAAAAGTGCATCTTCTCATTGTACCTTTCTGATACTGTCCATTTATAGAAGTGGATGTTAGACATACAGATAATTGGTATTCAGTCCATCTGTACAGCATATGTATCGTGTGTTTTATGGCAAGAAATAAAGACACTGGCTGTATGTTGGTAGAATACCAGTAATGGCACTACTGAGTCAAAATGCCATGCCAAATACATTACAAAATAAACCAATTGGAAAAGTCCATTTGTGCATCACCTATTTTGGAAGCTGTGGATAATGATCCTGACACACGTGGCGATTAGACAAGATGTATACAAAAATAAAGCCCCATTAAAACTAGGAATGTATTAAGTTAAACATAGAAAAAAGCCGGGGTTCTGTGTTGGAATCAATTTATCAAATGTTTTTAGCAATGAATAAACTTGGCTATTGAGAGAAAGGTCCTCTGTGTTTGTTGATTGTGTCTCTAAAATCCCTGTGCTACTAAAGATAGATCTTCAGATCTCTGTTGTTAAAGGACCCAGGAGTTTTGCTAGTAGGTAACAGGCTTATGTTGGCCAAACACTTATCTGATGACTCCTGCTGATGTTATCATGATGTTCCAAAACCTGCCTGGCTGATCCTTTTGGGATAGACATTGTGCCTGTAATGTTCATTGCAAATGACATGGTCAATGCCAAGGAAACACTGGACTGCTAGACAGTCTGATTTATTACATTGTTAATGTTGAATATACAAAAAAGTAACAAAAAAGACCAGACTCAAAGTCAGGCAAGTCCCCAACCTGAACGCAGGGAATAAATCTCCCCAGCGGCACTCAAATACCATAAAACAACCCCCAAATTGAACAGTTTAGCAAGGGCAACTAAA
Organism: Hymenochirus boettgeri; assembly: GCA_019447015.1. Classification (NCBI taxonomy): domain Eukaryota; kingdom Metazoa; phylum Chordata; class Amphibia; order Anura; family Pipidae; genus Hymenochirus; species Hymenochirus boettgeri. The sequence continues at coordinate 247,351,088 of CM033474.1, forward strand.
GAACCCAATATGTTGCTGAACAAGATTGAACCAGCTTTGTGCAAATATACAATATAACCTTAATCATAGTTGCATGTATCTAAATACATCTATACACATATAATGCCAGAATAAGGATATAATACATATAAATACAAAATTGGAACTGGACATAAAAAGTCCCTGAATAAAATTCAGATATAAGTTAATGGATACGTTGTTAGAATACCAAACTGAAAGGGGGGATGGAAAAAAGGTTCCATGTGGAAAATGAATGTTCCAGCGTGGATGGCAAAAATGGCTACTGGTAAAACAATAGCACCAGATAATGTAAGTTCGTAGCAGCAGGTAAGTAAATATCAAAAAAAGTGTTACAATCATCATATCCAAAGGGACAGTCCGTGCACTTGTAGCAGAAGGGGAACAGCTGTCACATTTAGATTCCCATCACCATAGCGCTACATATAGCCCGTCATAAAGCATAGATGTTAAAGCTGGTCCTGATAGGTATGAGTTAATGAATATGCAGGCGGATGATAGGTATATGATATTAGAAAAGTCATATTTAATGATATTAGAAAGAATATATAAACAATAGATAGTGTCCCGAACAACCATTTTTCCAATTTGACTTACCCCATATTAGAAAGGATAGCTAGCAGCCAAGATGTTATAAGCGTAATTTGAAAGCACAATGAGAGACAAAATGGAGAGATCTCACCACCATGGATTCATATATGAAAGTCCCGTGCTCCACATAACACTGTGTTCCATACTGTACAGCCAACCTGTAGTATCTGTAACCTGCTAAGCTTGCAAACTTTAGAAATCCCCAATGGAGTTCATCAAGCTGCACATGGACTCCAATTCCAATGCATCCAGGCCAACAACACCCTCACTTAACCAATTGGTGTGCGTACCTGTGTCAGGTTGGGGGGTACAAAAATAACTTTTTTGGTGAATGGTCAAATTCGTTTTTTGACTATAGGCACCCTTTAAATATGGCTGCCCACAGGAATAAAGGGTAGGTAAGTCAGTGTGGTACCTGTGTCTGTGTGGGGGTGGTGGAATCCATGTTTGTGTTTATGACCATACAACTAACTTTTATTGATGATAGATCAAAAATTTTTTTGACTATAGTACCTTTAAGTATGGCTGGCCACAGGAATGGAAGGGAAGATCAGTAGGTGTGTGTACTTGTGTCTGTGGTGGGAGTTGGGGGTTTCAGTGTTTATGTTATGACCATGAAACTAACTGTTTTAATCACGACCCTAAAATCTCGAAAATATCCATAGCAGATAATCTAGCCGATAACATCGATCCTTAGCTTCTCCTATGTGTCCCCCACATCTGTACAAAGTTCGTTGTCCCTAGCTCAAAACTGTAGGAGGTGATACAGTCCAAAAAAACGAAGACTAAAACAGAACATACAAAATTGGTAGATTGCACTTATTACTCAGATCACTTGGTACTTAAACCGAAAAAAACACAATAAAACACTCAATATTGTGTAGTTAGTGCCATTTATATGATATAAAAATATATTTGGTAACAATAAAATTGATTATACATGATTGACAAGGAACATATGATAAGATATCTTGGGTGTGGTTATTAAGATAACAATATTACAGGAATTAATGCCCTTGGCATCATTATACAATCCTTACCAGAGGTCAACAATCTGGTATATGCAGGATTGTATTCCCTTGTAGACGACAAGGCTCTATTTTGAATTATTGTTATGGGAAAGGATTTGCAGTGTGTTGTGGTATTTTATGGCCCAACCCCATGGGATTGTGATTCAGCATATCCAAGGGTGCACAGGCACCTTAGCTGCAATTGATTGGGTAATCTGGTTAATATATGCTATAAGAAACCAAACCTAAAGGTTGGGTACACCTGTACCAATCTGTAGATTGTCTTCTATTATCTTTTGACAGATGGGAGTACACCACAGTCACAATCGTTCTTCCTATATAAATATATATATAAAGTATAGGGAGAAATGTCCATGATGCCCATACACCTACGATCGTGGCCACTCCTTATATCATATTACAGGGGGCTTGACGCGCAAACTGTAAAGTAATGTACAGTAATGTAACGTAATGAACAGTAATGTAAAGCAATGTACAGTAATGTAAAGTAATGTACAGTAATGTAAAGTAATGAACAGTAATGAAAAGTAATGTTCAGTAATATAAAGTAATGAACAGTAATGTAAAGTAATGTACAATTATGTAACATAATGAACAGTAATGTAAAGTAATGTACAGTAATGTAACGTGTAACATAACTGAACAGTAATGTAGGTAATGAACAGTACTGTAAGTAATGTACAGTAATGTAACATAATGACAGTAATGTAAAGTAATGTACGTAAGTAACATAATGACAGTAATGTAACGTAATGTATAAGTAATGTACAGTAATGTAACGTAATGTACAGTAATGTAACGTAATGAACAGTAATGTAAATTAATGTACAGTAATGTAAAGTAATGAACAGTAATGTAAAGTAAAAGTACAGTAATGTAAAGTAATGAACAGTAATGAAAAGTAATGTACAGTAATGTAAAGTAATGAACAGTAATGTAAAGTAATTGAACAGTAATGTAAAGTAATGAACCTGGGAAATGGTCTGGGGAACACGTTACAATATCCAGGACTTTCAAAAAATCTATTTTACCCTCACGCGCGCTACTTCGAGCTCTCGCGTCGAACATTCGATAATTATCCATTGAACAACTTGCAGATTTGATAATTGATATTTACTCACTTATACGTATAATAGACATTTTACTCGCACATTCGATAATTCGGTATTTGCTCGCGTATAGGTATAATAGACATTTTACTCACCGATTTGATAATTCGATATTTACTCACGTACTGGTATAATAGACATTTTACTGCATATTCGCACGCCTCGACCTTCGAACATAGTTAATTATCAAAAGTATGGAAATATCAAAAGTCTGAGAAATCTGGTTCGGGATAGTTTGAGAATTCCGAGTCCGTTCGAACTCGAATAGTTCGGCCGAACTCGAGTTTGAGTTTGAGTTTTGTCCATCTCTAGAAGTAAGTAGAAATTTAGACTCTGGCATAGCAGTAGATGTAGTGTTTACTTGGATTTTGCTAAGGCTTTTGATATAGCCCCCATAGGCGACTAATGTATAAGCTAAGGTCTGTTGGTCGGGGAGTCACATTTGTACATAGAAAATTGGTTGATGAATAGGATGCAGAAAATATTATACTTCAAGAGGTGTGAAAATTTGCCTAAGCTGTAATGAGATGTTACCTTTTTACTGGTCTGCTACAGTTAGAAATCATTGATTGGATGCTGCAGATTACAGCACAGGCCAAATATTGCTGTTAATCTTACTAAATACGCCTCATATACCACAAACAATCCAGATTTACCAGCATTATTTTTTTCAGATCAATAATGATTAGCCCCGCGCCATTGGGATTGGAAGATGCTGGAAAGGAACGATGGGACATTTCTTGAGATAGGATAGGGATCTTTCTTTATCACTTCCAGAAGAAAGAAAATAGGAAGCGGGAGGGGACCCGGCAGGGGGTACAATATATTACCAAAACATGGGTTTATTGGTCATTAAGTTAACGCTATGTGGGCTGGGAGCCCGAGGCAACTCATGGATTTCCAGATTGATAAACTGAGAATCCCCTTAGGATGGACCATTCACAGAGGGAGGGAAGAAAGGAAAACAGTGGAAATTGGAAACACTAATGATTTGCTATGAGAATGGGAGTTCGGGGCAGATTGTGCAAAGGCAGGCAACGTCCTTAGTAAATCTATGGAAACAAACTCACATCGGCCTTTGATTTAACCCATTGTTACGTTATTAAATAGGTAATACACTGAAAATACAGATGGAATCCCAGGAATAGATGAGATCCAGGTAAACAGTAATACACCCTGATAATGTTTACAGAGGGGACAGGATGTTACAGTCCCCAAATGTATAAACAAGATGGAAACTTCCACTCCCGCATGAACAACGTCCACGTTCAATAAGAATTAATGGCAATGAAAATCAAAGTCTTTTTACATTTAATTTGACTCTCTCTTCTCTGCGCCTGCATGACTATCTCCTATAACCTGATGTCCAACCTTGATATAGATGTTTTGGGAACTACAACTCCCAGCCTGCCTTAGTTGCAGAATGTGGATCTGGTAGTATATTTAAGTTTTTGGCATGACATCACCATCAAGGTCGTGATAGAGATGTACTGTGGGTTCGAATCGAATCCGAGGGTTTCGAAGTCTCGACGAAACTTTCGGAACTCTCGGATTTCACTAAACCCGAATCTTCAAATGTACCATTGCTAACCCCAGGAAGGATCATTCGTTCGTTTGATAATCCTCGAATGTACTGTTCGCTAACCCTAGTAATATAATAACCATATAAAACCTAGTAATATAATAACCCTATAATAACCAAGTAATATAATAACCATATAATAACTAGTAATATAACCATATAATAACCTGGTTATTTATATGACTAGGTTATTATATGGTTATTATATGACTAGGTATTTTATGGTTATTATATTACTAGGTTATTATATGGTTATTATATGACTAGGTATTACATGGTTATTATATTATAGGTTATATGGTTATATAGACTAGGTTATTATGGTTATTATATGACTAGGTTATTATATGATTATTATATTACTAGGCTATTATATGGTTATTATATGACTAGGTTATTATATGGTTATATAATAACCTAGTCATATAATAACCATATAATAATATAGTCATATAATAACCATATAATAACATAGTCATATAATAACCATAATAACCAAGTCATATAATAACCATATAATAACCTGTTAATATAATAACACATATAATAACCTAGTCATATAATAACCATATAATAACCTAGTAATATAATAACCATATAATAACCACTAGTAATATAATAACATATAATAACCTAGTCATATAATAGCCTATCATATAATAACCTAGTCATATATAACCATATAAAATTAAATAATACCTATAATAACCTATCAATAATAACCTAGTAATAATAAATATAATAAACTAGTAATAAAATAACCATATAATAACACATAGTCGATCCGAACTAACCCTCGAATGTACCGTTTGCTAACCCAGGAAGTATCTTCTTTGTTCGATAATGTACGTTCGCTAACCCTGGAGGAATCGTTCGTTTCATAATCCGTTCGCTAACACATGTAGGTTTGTTCGTTCGTTTGATAATCCTCGAATGTACCGTTCGCTAACCCTAGCAAGGATCGTTCGTTTGTTCGATAATCCGTTCACTACAAATGAAGGTTCATTCATTCGTTTGATAATCCTCGAATGTATCGTCGAATGTAGCTTGCGCAAAACCCAACAATTGCCGCCTGATTTCAGGAAGTGTTTTAAGAAGGTGGTGACAGTGACATGTTCCCCAGACCTTTTTCCAGGTGCCACAGCTATTTACAGTAAGTTACCACTGTTAGTTTAGCTGTAAATACCTCGGATTTTTCAAACTATCACTCTCCCATAGACTTTAATGGGTCCGAATTCAAACTTTCGAGCTTTTGAAAATTTAGAAAATTCGAAAACGTGACGAAACTCATCAGTTTCGAACATCTCTAGTCGTGACTGATGGCTGCTACCAGGAAGTACCTTCAAGAAGAATGAAGCAGTTGGCGTCAATATGGAGGTAAGTATCTGAAAGGTAAGTATTGTGGATAGGGGTATGGGGGCCCTGAGCTTAATGCTGGATTTCTGTTAGGGGGGCGGACATGCTCTTTCAGGACTCCCTTAATATAAATGTAATTAGCAGGGCAGCCCTGATTTCTATCATTCTGGGAACTGTAGATTAACCGTTTATGTCTTGAAAGAGAAATTTCTCAGCAGTATGGGGGATACCACGCTGATTTCATTCATTAATACGTAGCCCCAGGCCCCTCTACAGTCACGCTTCACTATTAACACTAAAGAAAATGATCATTTCATAGGAGAACTTCAAGCTGAACTGTTTCCTTTTTACAGAGATGAGCCTTAACCTATAACCGGAGCACTGTTATTAGTGTAAGCATACTGCAACCGGGGCTGTAAATAATAAGAATATTATAAACCATCGGGGGTTTCATTTTGTTGGTGGAACCATGAAAGTCTAAAAACCACGATTCATCATCACTTGGGGGCATATTTATAAGCAATCATATTTTGGAATCATATTTTCACTCTTCGCTATCGCCACACATCCCTGGGCAAAGATTATGATTTTCGCCCGGTTTTAAAGTCGCAAAAAGTGTCGCCATGGCAATGTGCAGCTGTAGTATCTTCTCTTTTCGCCACAATACAGGACTTATGCAATGAGATCATTACATAAAGTCCTGTATCGCGGCAGGGAAAAAGGCGATCTTGGTAAACCGGAAAAACGGTATATATGTATGTATGTATCATTTTATTTATAAAGCGCCCCAGACAAACAAGGGGATAAGTGCAAGCCATTATACAGATAGGTAAAAATTAAATACAATTATACATTGGTTAAGAAAGCAATAAATAAATTTAAAATGCTAATTGATAAGTGCATTAGCCGTAACACATTAGGGATGAGATCCCTGCCCCGAAGAGCTTACAATCTAACAGTGATCATATACCCCCCGATATTAAGTTACCGGGGCGATTGCGGTGGTAATCACTTTTCACCATCAGTTATCGCCGCTTTATAATTGCAAATTTAGCAGGTCCAAATGTACCAAAAAAGGTACTGAAAAGTCAACACACCTTTAAATATGAACCCTAAACTTGGTTTTGAGGATTGGATTCTTGACAGTTTCCAGTCAATATTTGCAATAATTTCGACTGACGAAGTTTCAGCATTGGAACCGGTGGTTTCAACCCAATGCAGGTTCGGACCTAGATGACGGAACATCCCTAAAGACCACCATGTTTTTTTTATACGCGAAAGAGCGGGTTGGTAAGCCAAGGCCAAAGTACACACTAAAGGTTCCTACACACATGCGATCATGTCCTCTCATTGGTCTGGTTTATAAGGGGTGGAACCAAGCTTGACCAGACTTTTACAAACTGCAATGCATGATGTGTTGCACAGCTGTTTCGGCTGACAATTAGCCTGTGTATAGGCAGTCTATCGGCCTAAACGGTCGCTCATTCGCCCAGCCAATAAAGTGCCCACACAGGCCGATTATCGCTGAAACTGCAGTTCGTACACATCTTGCGTCGCCGGGACGGCACCTGTGTTGCACGTGTGTATGAACCCTAACACTCAGATGAAAGCAGCGTATCAGGAGTGTAACTACAGGGGTGGCGGGAGAACAATGCGGGGGCCCATCTTCTTATTTTTCTTATGACAGATATAGCCTCCGCTGAGAAAACCACTGTGGATTAAGCACGGATAGGGGCCCCATCATAGTTTTGCTGGTGGCCCAGTGATTCCTAGTTACGCCAACTAGCCTACCTTTGCATTATTGCATAGGTTATGGAGGCCATGCACATAACAATCCCTGTGTACAATATTGTAATATTGTGATCATAGTCTAATTTTCCAGGCCCATTGGACATGCTGATAAATTCTTATTGGACCAATCCCAAACGTACAAGCCACATCGTACAATTGGATTGGTGCTTGTAATGGCCTTTAGTGTGGATTTATTTATGAGAGAAAAGTCTGGTCATAAACCAGACCAATGGGAGGACACGTTCTGCAAGAATGGAAAGTGTACCAGTGGAATCACCGGCCATAGGGAGAGGGGATGTCTGGGGGGAGCAGTGAAGGCACCGAGAAGGTAAGTACCAGTTTCCCCCCAGGTTGAAGACTAGCATTTCACCCTCTCTACAGCTTAGGAAAGAAGGACATTTATGTGGTGTTTTTTAAATGTCAGTCGCATGTCAATAGATGATCCAAAAGGCAACCAAGTGTTCTGCCAAGGGCCCAGGAAATTTAGGGGCCCAGTTTCCGAACCAGAAATACAATACACATATAGTATAAAAGGTGCCCCAGATGCCAACCCGGCCTAGGACCTTAGCTGAACATATTCCAATTATGGGCACAGTTCTTACCTTGTGATGAAATACATTATGGTAAACTTCGGTCTCTTAAATCTAAAATAACCAATTATTTTCCATGTTTTATTATAGAGATGAAATGGATTGACCAATCTCCTTCCTTAGATGTGGGAACTGCAGTTCCATGTTAATAAGCATTGAACCGCTCACTGCGTCAAGATCATATAAAAATAAACAAAAGAGAATAAATGATTGGAACTGCTGAATCTGGTGTGTGTGCAGAAAGTGACTTCAAAACAAATGTTTCCTTTTAATAACTACCGTTAAGCCATTAAAGAGGAAAATGGAGTCACAGAGAACAAACAAAAGGCCCTGAATTGGCTGTTGGCCCGGGCAGGACATTAAACTGTTCAGTTTCCACTCTACAGCCAATTCACTAACACAGGGTTCTAACAAGGAAAGGAAACAGGCCGTTTTCTCTAAAAGTGGCTGAGGCCACACTGTAACGTCCAGAAACACACGTAAAAAGCATGTGTGCGTGTTTCACTCACGAAATGTCTGTTCATGACATTGTTTTAAAATCGATTTGACAAAAAAATGGTGTTGCATGCGCGTCTGATAACGATCGCAGTGCACATTGTGTTAGCCTGGCATGTGTTTCTCACATGCTAACAGATCGCAAAACGCAATCATAAACACTCACACGCAACGGATCGCAAAACGCAATCATAAACACGCGTGAAACTTGCTAACGTGGCCTAGCCCTAGGGAGATGTACAAAAATGACAGTAACAAAGAAAGAATCAAAATTCTTGGCCAACAGTAGCGGGTAACAAATCAGCTCCTTTAATTTTAACTGCATAGTTTTAGCATTAACTTACCCTTTAATAATATATTCTGTGTCTGACATCTCGCTACTTGTCCCTCTTCACATGTGTCATTATGTCTCTTACACATTAGAGGTGGGAGAGATCACACATGATATGTAGTGGGAATAAGCACGTGAGCTGTCAGTGGCAGCAAGACTGCTCACCAGTAGAGATGGGCGAAACTCACCAGTTCTGTTCCTTTTTCGTATTCCCAAATCTCTGGCAAAATCCCTAAGATCCGAAAATCCTAGCACGGAAGGAATTTTCGATTATTATTGAATGTTTGATGATATTTTCGATAATTTTGGAAAACAACCTCGAGCGCTCGATAACCCTCAAAAATACGACCGGAGGCTACCTTAGAGTTTCCAATCGTATTTTGGAGGATATCAAACAATAGAGGCGATTTTCGATTATCTTGAATGCTCGATTATCATAGAAAATAGGCTCCGAAATCCAGACGATCCGACCGATTCGGACGGATGATCGGATTTCGGAAAACGAGGGGTTCTGTGTCAGATCCGGGTCTGAGTCAGACCTGGATCCCATCGCTACTCACCACTCCTGATTTGAGCCTTGGCACTTTGAATGTTTGGAAACTACAACACTGTATTACATTTTGTTTTATAAGGGTTTACAGTAATCTCCCCAAATATCCAATAATCACCAACTAATGCTGTACAGTTAAACCACGGATATTCTGCTTCCTGTAAATGCATTGAAGCCATTACATTAAGTTATCAATGGCACAGCCTTTCTACTGCTACACCATAAAAAGAGACAAATCTTTTCATTGTCGGTGATTTAAGACATGAAGTTATGTGATGATCACACAAGCAGGTTTTTTTTTTAGTGATGATAGATAAGTTGGTGTTGTGATGTGCACATCATATAGGAATTAAACATTGTCTCATTGTCTTACGCACCCACCTATTCATCTGTTCTGGACAGCATGTTTATTCTCTCACACACCATGCCAACCAACTCAACGAGGATAAGTCTATTATCTGTACGGTACAAAAAACTATTTGTAGGCTACACACAGTATGGTAGGGCTTTTATTCCAGCAGATTTTTAACCTGTGTGTGGCCCTGCTGGGTAAAATTTTGTTCACAGCCACATTATTGTTGAGCTACACCTGTGGCACTGCAGCAACTCCCAATGCACCTGTTCCCATCAGACACCTTTCATATAGAGAGGGAATTTTCATTAACAAGTAATGTTATGTAATGTACAGTAATGTAACGTCATGTACAGTAATGTAAAGTAATGTACAGTAATGTAATGTAATGAAAAGTACTGTAAAGTAATGTACAGTAATGTAACATAATGAACAGTAATGTAAGTAATGTACAGTAATGTAACATAATGAACCGTAATGTTAAGTAATGTACAGTAATGTAACATAATGAACAGTAATGTAAAGTAGTACAGTAATGTAAAATAATGAACAGTAATGTAATGTAATGAACAGTACTGTAAAGTAATGTACAGTAATGTAACATAATGAACAGTAATGTAAGTAATGTACAGTAATGTAACATAATGAACAGTAATGTAAAGTAATGTACAGTAATGTAACATAATGAACAGTAATGTAAAGTAATGTACAGTAAGTAAAATAATGAACAGTAATGTAAAGTAATGTACAGTAATGTAACGTAATGAACAGTAATTAAAGTAATGTACAATAATGTAAAGTAATGTACAGTAATGTAACGTAATGAACAGTAATGTAAAGTAATGTACAGTAATGTAAAGTAATGAACAGTATAGTAAGTAATTTAAATAATGTAAAGTAATGTACAGTAATGTTAAGTAATGTACAAATGTAACGAAATGAACAGTAATGTAAAGTAATGTACAGTAATGTAAAGTAATGAACAGTAATGTACAGTAATGTACAGTAATGTAAAGTAATGAACAGTAATGAAAAGTAATGTACAGTAATGAACAGTAATGTAAAGTAATGTACAGTAATATCTGTTGTATTCAATTAGATCAACCGGACTTGAAGTTTAGTTCTTGAAGACGTTTCGCTAGTCATCCGACTGGCTTTCTCAATTCAGAATGACTTGTACAAGAATCTGTGGCACTTATGTACCCTGGAAAATCCCAATTAGCATATCACAGCCAGGTGTTAAGGGCGTGATTAGATAGTGGCTAATAGGTGTTATAGGAACGCCCAGAGTAAGGTGTCAAAACAGCATTGTACATGGCAGACAGACGGTGTCGAACCCCCCCACCTCTATTTAGGCTTGGTTTCTTTATTTTCACATAAATGGCCTCCTTAACACCTCTCTTGAACCAGTCACGTTCGTTTGCCAATATGTTAACATTACAATCTTCAAAGGTATGTCTTTATCTTAAGATGCAGGTACATGGCTGAGTCCTGACCCAAGGAATGGCTCTTCTGTGCTGGGCCATACGTTGATGCAGTTGTGTTTGGTCTCCCCCACATACAAATCAGAGCATTCTTCACTGCACTGCCATGCATATATGATGTCGCTTTTCTTGTTGTCGGTATTGGGTTTTTCGGATTTACCAATTGCTGCCTCAGCGTGTTGCTCGGTTTTAAAGCAGACAGGGATACTGTGTTTTTTGAAAACTCTCTTCTTAGTTTCTCCGAGACCCCTGCTACATATGGGATGACCATGTTCTTTCTCCTGTCTTGCTTTTCCCCTTCATGTTGGTATTCGTGTTCTTTTCTTTCCTTCTGCTTCTTTTGACAAAGGCCCAGTCTGGATATCCACAAGTTTTAAGGGTCCTCTGAGATGTTTCATTTTTTGGCCTTCGCCTCTGTGCTAGTGGGGATGTTCTCAGTCTGTGTTGCAGGGTTCTGATGACACCCAGTTGTGATCTAAAGGGTGGTGGGAGTCAAACATCATATACTGGTCTGTGTGTGTTGGTTTTCTGTAAACCTCTACTTCCAGTTTACCATTCTCCCTGACTTTACCAAGCAGTCCAAGAAAGCCAGTTCGTTGTTGTACCTCTTCCCTTGTAAATTTGATGTTTGGTCTACCGCATTAATGTGTTCTGTGAAAGCTTGTACTTCCTTTGGTGGATTTAACCCAGGTGTCATCCACATATCGAACCAGTGGCTGGGTGCTATGCCCTTAAAGGTATTAAGCGCCAGTTTTTCACCTCCTCCATGTAAAGGTTGGCTACAATGGGTGTGTGAAAGGAATCCCATAGCACATCCGTGTTTTGCTTATAGAACTTATCCCTGTATTTGAAATAGGTGGTATTCAGGCACAAGTCCAGTAAGGCACACACTGTTCGGGTTGAGATCAGTTCTGCTGGTGAGAGTGCTGTCTTGGCCTAGCCGTTTCTCACCATGACAGCAGCTCCCTGGTGGGTATACAGGTGAAGAGAGATGTCACATCATAGGACACCATAGTTTCTTCTGCCAACGAGTACTATATCTTCAATCTTGTTGGTGAAATCCTGAGAGTTCTGGAGTGATGTTAGAAATTCCCACCAATGGTCCTAAGATGTTGGCTAGGTAAGTCATTCTGAATTGAGAAAGCCAGTCGGATTACTAGCGAAACGTCTTCAAGAACTAAACTTCAAGTCCAGTTGATCTAATTGAATACAACAGATATACCAGACCGGATGAATGGATCCTTCACAAGCAATGTACAGTAATGTAACGTAATGTACAGTAATGTAAAGTAATGAACAGAATGTAAAGTAATGTACAGTAATGTAAAGATGTACAGTAATGTAACGTAATGAACAGTAATGTTAAGCAATGTACAGTAATGTAAAGTAATGTACAGTAATGTAAAGTAATGAACGTAATGAAAAGTAATGTTCAGTAATATAAAGTAATGAACAGTAATGTAAAGTAATGTACAATTATGTAACATAATGAACAGTAATGTAAAGTAATGTACAGTAATGTAACGTAATGAACAGTAATGTAAAGTAATGTACAGTAATGTAACGTAATGAACAGTAATGTAAATTAATGTACAGTAATGTAAAGTAATGAACAGTAATGTAAAGTAAAAGTACAGTAATGTAAAGTAATGAACAGTAATGAAAAGTAATGTACAGTAATGTAAAGTAATGAACAGTAATGTAAAGTAATTGAACAGTAATGTAAAGTAATGTACAAAAGTAAAGTAATGTACAGTAATGTAACGTAAGGTACAGTAATGTAAAGTAATGTACAGTAATGTAAGTAAAGTAATGTACAGTAATGTGCAATAATGTAAGTAATATGTAAGTAATGTACAGTAATGTACAATAATGTAAAGTAATGTACAGTAATGTAAAGTAATGTACAGTAAAGTAACGTAATGTACAGTAATGTAAAGCAATGAACAGTAATGTAAAGTAATGAACAGTAATAAAAAGTAATGTACAGTAATGTAAAGTAATGAACAGTAATGTAAAGTAAGTACAATTATGTACGTAATGAACAGTAATGTAAAGTAATGTACAGTAATGTAACGTAATGAACAGTAATGTAAAGTAATTGAACAGTAATGTAAAGAATGTACAATAATGTAAAGTAATGTACAGTAATGTAACGTAAGGTACAGTAATTGTAAAGTAATGTACAGTAATGTAAAGTAATGTACAGTAATGTGCAATAATGTAAAGTAATGTACGTAAGTACAATAATGTAAAGTAATGTACAGTAATGTAAAGTAATGTACAGTAAGTAACGTAAGTACAGTAATGTACAGTAATGTACAGTAATGTACAGTAATGTAAAGTAATGTACAATATGAAAATAATGTACCGTAATGTAAAGTTATGTACAATTATGTAAAGTAATGTACAATAATGTAAAGTAATGTACAGTAATGTACAATAATGTAAAGTAATGTACAGTAATGCAAAGTAATGTACAGTAATGTAACGTAATGTACAGTAATGTACAATTATGTAAAGTAATGTAAATAATGTAATAATGTACAGAATAATTTACAGGAAGTAACATAATGTAAGTAGTAATGTATAGTAATGTACAGTAATGTAAAATAATGTAAAGTGATGTACAGTTAGTAAAAGTAAAGTAAATAATAAACAGTAATGTACAATTATGTAAATTGTAAATATATTACTTTACTGTTCATTACTTTACTGTTCCTTACTTTACATTACTGTACATTTATTGTATATTTACAATAAAGTAAATGAATGTACATATGTAATGTAAAGTAGTGTACAGTAATGTAAAATAAAGTAAATGAATGTACAGTAATGTAAAGTAATGTACAGTAATGTACAATAAAGTAAATGAATGTACAGTAATGTAAGTTATGTACAGTAATGTTCAGTAATGTACAATAAAGTAATGAATGTACAGTAAGTGTAAAGTAATGTACAGTTATGTACAATAAAGTAAATGAATGTAAGTATAGTAATAAGTTATGTACAGATAATGTTCAGTAATGTAAAATAAAGTAATGAATGTACAGTAATGTAAGTAATGTAAGTAAGTATGTACAGTAATGTACAATAAAGTAAATGAATGTACAGTAATGTAAAGTATGCACAGTAATGTTCAGTAATGTACAATAAAGTAAAAAAGTAAATGAAGTACAGTAATGTAAAGTTATGACAGTAATGTTCAGTAATGTAGAGTTATGTATGTACGTGTAAAATAAAGTAAATGAATGTACAGAGTATGTAAAGTAATGTACAGTAAATGTTCAATAAAAAGTAAAGAATGATGTACAGTAATGTAAAAGTAATGTACAGTAATGTACAATAAAGTAAATGAATGTACAGTAATGTAAAAGTATAAGTTATGACAGTAATGTTCAGTAATGACAATATAGTAAATGAATGTACAGTAATGTAAAGTAATATACGTAATGTACAATAAAGTAAATGAATGTACAGTAATGTAAAGTATGTACAGTAATGTACAATAAAGTAAATGAATGTACAGTAATGTAAAGTAATGTACAGTAATGTACAATAATAAGTAAATGAATGTACAGTAATGTAAAGTAATATACAGTAATGTACAATAAAGTAAATGAATGACAGTAATGTAAAGTTATGACAGTAATGTTCAGAATGTACAATATAGTAAATGAATGTACAGTAATGTAAAGTAATTACAGTATGTACAATAGTTAAATGAATGTACAGTAATGTAAAGTTATGTACAGTAATGTCAGTAATGTACAAATAAGTAAATGAATGTACAGTAATGTAAAGTAATGTACAGTTAATGTACAATAAAGTAAATGAATGTACAGTAATTGTAAAGTAATGTCCAGGAATGTACATAAAGTTAAATGAATGTACAGTAATGTAAAGTAATGTACAGTAATGTACAATAAAGTAAATGAATGTACAGTAATGTAAAGT
>CM033474.1:247366772-247492211 GCA_019447015.1 Hymenochirus boettgeri
TACAAAAGGTAAAGTAATGTACAGTAATGTAACGTAAGGTACAAGTAATGTAAAGTAATGTACAGTAATGTAAAGTAAAGTAATGTACAGTAATGTGCAATAATGTAAGTAATATGTAAGTAATGTACAGTTGTACAATAATGTAAAGTAATGTACAGTAATGTAAAGTAATGTACAGTAAAGTAACGTAATGTAACAGTAAGTAAAGCAATGAACAGTAATGTAAAGTAATGAACAGTAATAAAAAGTAATGTACAGTAATGTAAAGTAATGAACAGTAATGTAAAGTAAGTACAATTATGTACGTAATGAACAGTAATGTAAAGTAATGTACAGTAATGTAACGTAATGAACAGTAATGTAAAGTAATTGAACAGTAATGTAAAGAATGTACAATAATGTAAAGTAATGTACAGTAATGTAACGTAAGGTACAGTAATTAAAGTAATGTACAGTAATGTAAAGTAATGTACAGTAATGTGCAATAATGTAAAGTAATGTACAGTAAGTACAATAATGTAAAGTAATGTACAGTAATGTAAAGTAATGTACAGTAAGTAACGTAATGTACAGTAATGTACAGTAATGTACAGTAATGTACAGTAATGTAAAGTAATGTACAATAGAAAATAATGTACGTAATGTAAAGTTATGTACAATTATGTAAAGTAATGTACAATAATGTAAAGTAATGTACAGTAATGTACAATAATGTAAAGTAATGTACAGTAATGCAAAGTAATGTACAGTAATGTAACGTAATGTACAGTAATGTACAATATGTAAAGTAATGTAAATAATGTAATAATGTACAGAAATAATACAAAGTAACATAATGTACAGTAGTAATGTAAGTAATGTACAGTAATGTAAAATAATGTAAGTGATGTACAGTTAGTAAAGTAAAGTAATAATAAACAGTAATGTACAATTATGTAAATTGTAAATATATTACTTTACTGTTCATTACTTTACTGTTCCTACTTTACATTACTGTACATTTATTGTATATTTACAATAAAGTAAATGAATGTACAGTAATGTAATGTAAAGTAGTGTACAGTAATGTAAAATAAAGTAAATGAATGTACAGTAATGTAAAGTAATGTACAGTAATGTACAATAAAGTAAATGAATGTACAGTAATGTAAGTTATTACAGTAATGTTCAGTAATGTACAATAAAGTAATGAATGTACAGTAATGTAAGTAATAGTAATGTACAGTTATGTACAATAAAGTAAATAATGTAAAGTATAGTAATAAGTTATGATACAGTATTAATGTTCAGTAATGTAAAATAAAGTAATGGAATGTACAGTAATGTAAGTAATGTAAGTAAAGTATGTACAGTTAATGTACAATAAAGTAAATGAATGTACAGTAATGTAAAGTATGCACAGTAAGTTCAGTAATGTACAATAAAGTAAAAAAGTAAATGAAGTACAGTAAT
Source organism: Hymenochirus boettgeri (assembly GCA_019447015.1). Lineage (NCBI taxonomy): Eukaryota > Metazoa > Chordata > Amphibia > Anura > Pipidae > Hymenochirus > Hymenochirus boettgeri. The sequence continues at coordinate 247,368,225 of CM033474.1, forward strand.
GTAAAGTTATTGACAGTAATGTTCATAATGATGGTATGTTATGTATGTACGTGTAAAATAAAGTAAATGAATGTACAAGTATGTAAAGTAATGTACAGTAATGTTCAATAAAGTAAAGAATGAATGTACAGTAATGTAAAGTAATGTACAGTAATGTACAATAAAGTAAATGAATGTACAGTAATGTAAAAGTATAAGTTATGCACAGTAATGTTCAGTAATGGACAATATAGTAAATGAATGTACAGTAATGTAAAGTAATATACAGTAATGTACAAATAAAGTAAATGAAGTGTACAGTAATGTAAAGTATGTACAGTAATGTACAATAAAGTAAATGAATGTACAGTAATGTAAAGTAATGTACAGTAATGTACAATATAGTAAATGAATGTACAGTAATGTAAAGTAATATACAGTAATGTACAATAAAGTAAATGAATGTACAGTAATGTAAAGTTATGTACAGTAATGTTCAGTAATGTACAATAAAGTAAATATGAATGTACAGTAATGTAAAGTAATGTACATATGTACAATAGTAAATGAATGTACAGTAATGTAAAGTTATGTACAGTAATGTCAGTAATGTAAAATAAAGTAAATGAATGTACAGTAATGTAAAGTAATGTACAGTAATGTACAATAAAGTAAATGAATGTACAGTAATGTAAAGTAATGTACAGTAATGTACAATAAAGTAAATGAATGTACAGTAATGTAAAGTTATGCACAGTAATGTTCAGTAATGTACAATATAGTAAATGAATGTACAGTAATGTAAAGTAATATACAGTAATGTACAATAAAGTAAATGAATGTACAGTAATGTAAAGTAATGTACAGTAATGTTCAGTAATGTACATATAGTAAATGAATGTACAGTAATGTAAAGTAATACAGTAAGTACAATAAAGTAAATGAATGTACAGTTATGTAAAGTAATGTAAGTAATGAGTAAAGAGTTGCAAGGGTCACTTGTCTTCTACTTTGAGTTTCCCCTACATAAACCGCATGACAAATCTACTCCATATCTTCTGTAAAATAACAGAATGTTCTTTATGTTTAGGATAGCATAGAAATAGGAATTTACTTCACTGAACAATCCTGTAAAGTTTTCTAGATGAAAAATGACCATAGACCCTTCACACCCCCAATCTATCCACTGCTCAGAAAGCTGGGGTGCTGGAAGCAAGTCATTTGCAGTGAGATTCTCACTAGTATCTTATGCTCCCGCACAAAAGAGCAATCCAGTTGGCACTGACGGCATTGGCCCCTTAAAGTGTGTAATGGCGAACATTGCGTGACGGCCTCTGGAATGATTGCTTCAAATGGAAAATTTCCCTCGGCCTCAGTCGCCCCCTTACACTAAAGTAGGGCAGCGCGAACGTTCTCTCAATACTTTATATACTGTGTGTCCCCTTGCAGATTTCTGTCTGATCTTTGACAGATTGGTACTGTGTGTACCCACCTTTACAGAGGATACTGACGTGTGGTCATGAATAATGATAGAGACAATAATGTAGATAATAGCTTCTAAATCCCCTCTGTGACCATAGCTGTGCATCTAAGTTAAGGATTGTAGCCTTTCAGGCTTTCAATTCAAATCACCAAATTTTTTGCAATATTGGAAGTGTGAAGCTTTGCTGCTAGTCACTTCCAAAGGATAAACACACAGAGTCTATCCATATTGTTCAAATGACAGATCTGATGAAAATGAGCTAATCCCTAACGTACAAGTAGCTGACCAACGTATCCGGACTGAAATGCAAATGAAGAAAGAAAAAATCCACGCAGTCAGGTGACTGATAGGTTTACAGAGACGTACAAATTGTAACTGATGTAATTGTGCACTGGAAACTCGTCTGGGGAATTTCAAAGTATTTCTAAACATAGGTAGATGGCTAATCCATTTTGACCTGAAGTCAGTTAATGTTAGTAAAATTCTACAACAGAGAACAATTTGGTGGATTAATTGTTTTGTCATGTGTCTCTTTTGGTTAACAAAAGATTATACTTTATAAAAAGGGCAAACTAGTGCAAACAGCTTCGAAATTCTTAACAATTTACGTTTCTGTGTCCTTAACGGATTGCGTATCCTTGGCTAATGTCTTTAAACAAAAGGGGACTTAACTTTTCCTGCAGACGTTCTAAACTATTCAGGTTATAGAATAAATAAATATGTAGATGTGTTCCCATTTGACTAGAAAGATTTTGCGGTCAACAGATCCGATGTAGGAAAGGAAATTCTAATTCCTGATTATTATTCAGAAAAAAATAACTATAAATAATGAGATGGAAAGGACATATTAATCTAAGGAAACCAGGGAACTAAGATTGTAAGCACAGCATGATTGGATAAAGTGAATGGTAAATAAAGATGAACAAACTCCCCAGGTTGAGGCACTGGTTCAGTTCACAAGTTCTGCTCTTAACTACAGACTTTTAATGTCACAACACAATTTGGGTGGTGGAAATCCCAATTAGTCTGCTTCTGTGTTCCGTTTGGAGTTTCACAGAGTTTTGAAAATGGAACTGTGTTATGTTTAAGAAATACATACTGTACATACACATACTATCACACACTTACATATGTGTATATATATATATATATATATATATATATATATATATATATAAACACACACACAACACACACAAAAATGTCAAGTAAGCCGTACTCCTCCTCCCAGGTGTTTCTGTGTGTGAGCGGTGCTCAGTGTGCCAATGCTATGGGTCACTAACAATGAAAAATAGAGATAGCAACGCACTCACTTCTTCTTGCAGAATAAAACTCTTATTGTTACAATGTCAATTATGCAACGTTTCGGGGAGCAATTCCCCTTTCTCAAGCAAAAGTGTGGGCTATTACCCAAAAACAATTCATGGTACATACATTACATCACTTCCTATTTTATAGACCACCCTCTGAGGCTACATAAGCCAAACCCCTTAGATCTATACTCATAATAGATATTACATAAGACCTAGCCTGTACCCTTATAAACAGGCACATAAACAGTGTCATACATTCGGATACAATAATCAGTACATAGGATCAACACGGGATATTGAGGATAATCGACAGAACCCACAAATATACTATATATACACAATCCTATAAAAACACATGAAGATCGTAATCTTTGTTAAGGCCTTTAGGGGAGAGGGAGTTAAGTAATAAATCCACCATACCTCCCTCCTCCTAAGGCACCGTTCCCTATCGCCCCCTCGGGCGGTCGATGGACAACCTCCAATACACAAAATTTCAATTCATCTTCTGATGAGCTGCTGACACAAAATGTGCCGCTACTGGTAACTTACAATATTTACGTCTGATGGAAGACCGGTGTTGGGAAATCCTTCCCTTTCCGGCTGGTGGTCTCACCCATATATAATAGCTTGCACAGGCATATTATACAGTATACTGAAAAGCTGGATTGACATGTAATAAAGCCTTTCAATTGGAAAACCTCCCTCGTGATAGGTGTTCAAACGAACTGCCCTTAATAACACACATACACTGTGTGCAGGACCGGCAAGGGAACATTCCCCTTGTCAAGAGGTTCCCTTTGGTCTCTTTCGGTAATACTGAATGTACTAATCTATTCCGAAGGGTAAGTCCCCTCCTATATGATGTAATGGGAGGGGTCTTGAATCCTCACCCATAGGATATGCCTCCTTTAACAGATACCAATGACTTCTAAGACCTTATTGATGGCTTCACTTTCTTGTGAAAGGAATCCTATGTGATATATTCCGTTTGTTTTCCTTTTTAGTATCACATGACCTCTCTGTAGCAACCTTCAAAATTGTCGGGGGTACTCCCTCAGTTTGAAACTTGTTGCAAATACTCTCTCCTACTGGATCTTTGACTATACGTTCAACTCTCTTTAGCTGGGATATCGGAAGAGATTTTTAGTGTGTGTTGGATGAAAACTAGAATATAATAATAACTGGTTGCGATCTGTTGGTTTGGTGAAAAGTTCGTAGTGAGGCACTCACCCTTCAGTACTTTTACATCAAGAAATGTAATTTCCTTGAAGTCATATTGTAAAGTATACATTATATTGGCATGGAGCTGATTTTAGTTGTGCAATGAAAATTCTCCAAGTCCGTGACCCCCTCCCTTCCACAAAAGAGACCTGTTCAAACTGGAAGTATGAGTTATACATTACTATCTGAAGGAGATTGGTGTAGATTGAGGTGAGGTGTAGATTGAGGTGTAGAGAATGCTGACATCCAGAGTAACAAGCAGTGCATCCTTAATGTCTCCAAACGGTACAGAGTATAACTTATTCAAAAAATCTTGAGTATCTTGAAATGAGTACCCACCTCGAACCAAGGGCGCAAGAACCCTGTCCAACAAGACCGCCATGGGACAACAGATGGAATTCGTCCCCGATACAATAGGACGGCCCGGAGATCGGACAGGGTTCTTGTGCACCTTGGGCAAAATTTAACTGTTAACATATCTTTTAACTCCATTTCTATAATACTGATTTAACCATGCACTAAGAAATTTATGTATTTTCCTACCAATGTCCCAAACGGGATCAGAGGGTAACATCTGGTATATACTTATATCCGAAAGCTGGGACATGATCTCAGATATATAGTAAGAAGTATCTAGGATCACGATCGCCCCACCCCTATCGGATGGTTTGATTGTGATCTCCCTATCATTGAAGTTTATTCAAAGCCTCCCTCTCCTCCGAGATAAATTAGATCCTACTACAGAATGCTTAGAGTTCTCAACAAGGTCTCGTAGGTCCATCATCACTCTATCCTTATAGGTCTCTATAACCGAATAAGTAGTTGGTGGCACAAACTTTGATTGGGTCCCATGTTAAAATCGATAGACTTGTTCTCTCCATGTCCTGTGTCACAGTTCCTGATGAAAAGTGAGCCTTCATAAAACATGTAAAAGTCAACATCAAGCTGGAAACTATCGAGTTTCTCACTAAGGCAAAAACCCAAACCTTTATTTAATACTGAGAGTTCAATGGTTTGTAGAGACAATTTAGAAAGATCTCTTCTGTTGCTGGCAGGCTCCTGCTCATCGGTACGTCTCGTATTTTTCTTGCCCCCGCTGGGGCGTTCATCTCCGCCTTGTGATAAAAAAGGATCATTATCATCATGCTCAAATGCCTTCCCTTTCATATATCATCTGCAGAACGTGCCTGCGTAGGGTAAGTCTATACTTCCAAACTGTGAGTTAAGCCAATTATACACATTGGCCCGTTCATAGTCAATGCTATCTCTGGTAAATTTTACACTTAACCTCCTCTCCCAGCTTTCTATATGTAGCCATTTTGGACTCCTAATCCTCTTTAAGTTTAGACAGTTCTTCTGCAGTAAGGGCCCGTACTAATCCTTCATCAACTTTTGTAAATCATAGTAATATTGGCAAGTTCTTTTGGCAAGTCATAATGTAGCTCAATATCCTGTGTTGTCCTATGAACTGATTATTGAGTATCCGAATATATGACACTGTTTATGTGCTGTTATAAGGGTACAGGCTAGGTCTATGTAATAACTATTATGAGTATAGATCTAAGGGGTTGAGCTTATGTAGCCTCGGAGGGTTGAATAAACTTCAATGTAATAGGGAGATCACGATCAATCCATCCGAAAAGGGTGGGCGATCGTGATCCTAGATACTTCTTACTAATATCTGAGATCATGTCCCAGCTTTCGGATATAATATATACCAGATATTACCCCTGATCCCGTTTGGGACATTGTAGGAAAATACATACATTTCTTAGGGACGTGGAGAGATCAGGTATTTAGAAATGGAGTTAAAAGATATGTTAACAGTTATATGCTTGTGAAGGTTCTCATTCATCCAGGTCATGGTATATCTGTTGTATTCAATTAGATCAACTGGACTTGAAATGTAGTTCTTGAAGACGTTTGCTAGTCATCCGACTGGCTTTCTCAATTCAGAATGACGTGTACAAGTCATTCTGAATTGAGAAAGCCAGTCGGATGACTAGCGAAACGTCCTCAAGAACTACATTTCAAGTCCAGTTGATCTAATTGAATACAACAGATATGTTAACAGTTACATTTCCGGTTACTCCTGTGCTTTACACCTGCCCAAGGTGCACAGAACCCTGTCCGACCTCCGGGCCGTCCTATTGTATCGGGGACGAATTCCATTTTGTCCCATGGCGGTATTGTTGGACAGGTTCTTGCGCCCTTGGTTCAAGGTGGGTGCTCATATGTCAGAGATACTCAAGATTTTTTGAATAAGTTATACTTTGTACCGTTTGGAGACATTAAGGATGCAATGCTTGTTACTCTGGACGTCAGCAGTCTCTACACCTCAATCCCACATGAGGATGGGATTGGGGCATGTGAGGGACTGCTGTCGTTAAGTGGTTTGTACAGCAGGATGAAATTGAGTTTTTTAAAGGCCTCCTTCAGGTAGTAATGTATAACTCATACTTCCAGTTTGAACAGGTCTTCTATAAACAGTTGAGAGGAACCTCAATGGTTCAAATGTTGCACCAGCATATGCTAATGCTTTTATGCAGACCCAGGAGGACGATCTCGTCTATGTACTTCCACTGTTCCAACAATTTTGTGTGGGATGGTGGGGTATATAGATGACATGTGAAGGGAGGGGTCACAGACTGGAGAATTCTGTGGAAGGGAGGGGTCACAGACTTGGAGAATTTTCATGCACAACTTAATCAGCTCCATGCCAATATAATGTATACTTTACAATTAGACTTCAAGGAAATTACATTTCTTGATGTAAAAGTACTGAAGGGTGAGTGCCTCACTACAGAACAGATTGCAACCAGTTATTATTATATTCTAGTTTTTCATCAACACACACTAAAAAATCTCTTCCGATATCCAGCTAAAGAGAGTTGAACGTATAGTCAAAGATCCAAGTAGGAGAGAGTATTTTCAACAGTTCAAACTGAGGGAGTACCCCCGACAAATTTTGAAGGTTGCTACAGAGAGGTCATGTGATACTAAAAAGGAAAACAAACGGAATATATCACATAGGATTCCTTTCACAAGGAAAGTGAAGCCATCAATAAGGTCATTAGAGTCATTGGTATCTGTTAAAGGAGGCATATCCTATGGTTGAGGAATTCAAGACACCTCCCATTACATCATATAGGAGGGGACTTACCCTTCGGAATAGATTAGTACATTCAGTATTACCGAAAGAAAGAGACCAAAGGGAAACTCTTGACAAGGGGAATGTTCCCTTGCCGGTCCTGCACACAGTGTATGTGTGTTATTAAGGGCAGTTCGTTTGAACATCCTATCACGAGGGAGGTGTTTCCAATTGAAAGGGTTTTATACATGTCAATCCAGCTTTGCAGTATACTGTATAATATGCCTGTGCAAGCTTTTATATATGGGTGAGACCACCCAGCCGGGGAAAGGGAAGGATTTCCAACACCGTCTTCCATCAGACGTAAAAATTGTAAGTTACCAGTAGCGGCACATTTTGTGTCAGCAGTCATCATGGTTGTCCATCGACATTCCCAGAGGGGGCGATAGGGAACGGTGCCTTAGGAGGAGGGAGGTATGGTGGATTTACCGTCTTAACTCCCTCTCCCCTAAAGGCCTTACAAAGATTACGATCTTCATGTGTTTTTATAGGATTGTGTATTATATAGTATATTTGTGGTTCTGTTGATATCCTCAACATTCTGTGTTGATCCTATTTACGATTATTGAGTATCCGAATGGATGACACTGTTTATGTGCCTGGTATAAGGGTACAGGCCAGGTCTATGTAATACCTATAATGAGTATACGTAGATCTAAGGGGTTTGGCTTATGTAGCCCGGAGGGGTGTGTCTATGGGTATAAAATAGGAAGTGATGTAATGTATGTACCATAAATTTTTTTGGGTAATAGCCCACACTGTTTGCTTGAGAAAGTGGAATTGCTCCCCGAAACGTTGCACATGTGACAGTGTAACAATACAAGTTTTATCTTGCAAGAAGAAGTGGAAGTGCGGTTGCTTGCTGTAATGAACAGTAATGTAAAGTAATTGAACAGTAATGTAAAGTAATGTACAATAATGTAAAGTAATGTACAGTAATGTAACGTAAGGTACAGTAATGTAAAGTAATGTACAGTAATGTAAAGTAATGTACAGTAATGTGCAATAATGTAAAGTAATGTAAGTAATGTACAGTAATGTACAATAATGTAAAGTAATGTTAGACGTAATGTAAAAGTAATGTACAGTTAAAGTAACGTAATGTACAGTAATGTAAAGCAATTGAACAGTAATGTAAAGTAATGAAACAGTAATAAAAAGTAATGTACAGTAATGTAAAGTAATGAACAGTAATGTAAAGTAATGTACATATGTACGTAATGAACAGTAATGTAAAGTAATGTACAGTAATGTAACGTAATGAACAGTGAATGTAAAGTAATTGAAACAGTAATGAAAGTAATGTACAATAATGTAAAGTAATGTACAGTAATGTAAACGTAAGGTACAGTAATGTAAAGTAATGTACAGTAATGTAAAGTAATGTACAGTAATGTGCATAATGTAAAGTAATGTACAGTAATGTACAATAAGTAAAGTAATGTACAGTAATGTAAAGAATGTACAGTAATGTAACGTAATGACAGTAATGTACATGTAATGTACAGTAATGTACAGTAATGTAAAGTAATTACAAATAATGTAAATAATGTACAGTAATGTAAGTAGTAACAATTATGTAAAGTAATGGTACAATAAGGTAAAGTAATGTACAGTAATGAAAATAATGTAAAGTAATGTACAGTAAGCAAAGTAATGTACAGTAATGTAACGTAAGGTACGTAATGTACCCCCCCCAATTATGTAAGTCATGTAAATAACGTAAATTAATGTACAGAAGTACAGAATGTTTTTTTTACCTTAATGTACTAGTAATGTTAAAGTAATGTACAGTAATGTAAAATAATGTAAAGTGATGTACGTTCTGTACTAAATAAGTAAAGTAATAAACAGTAATGTTACAATTATGTAAATTGTAAAATCATTACTTTACTGTTCATACTTTACTGTTCTTACTCTTAACAATTGTATTACAATAAGGTAATGATGTCATAATGTAAGTAGTGTACCGTATTAAATAAATGAAAATACGTACGTAGTAAATATTAAGAGTATGCATAGTATATGCTATGTAAGTAATGTAAGAAATAATGTACAGTAATTGTCCACAGTAATACAGAATGTACAATAAAGTAATGAATGTACGATAAGTATTACAGTTATGTACAGTTAATGTTCAGTAATGTACAATCCAGTAACTTGCATGTCCGTCCTTTAATCGTAATGTCCAGTTCTGTCCACTCCCGTACCGCCTGTCCGTCCTGTACCGTTCTGTCCGCCTCGTTTTTCCGTCTTTCATGGTCCTCCATTCAAGTGCCATCTGCGATGTACCGTTTTACCCCCCCCCCTGTTATGCCCAGTGTGTCTCTCGCTTACTCACCTGTACCCACCGGTGAGCCCTGTAGGTGACTGTTCCTCTTGAATGTTAGCTGTATAGATTACCATGCTTCATATTGCTACCATGTCAGACCATTCATGCTGTTACGACTACGTACTGTGTCCCCAACCACCCAGTTAAATATGTGAATCGCTCTGTACATGAATGTTTATATGTCTGGTCAGTGATGTAACTGTCTCTTAGAGATATGCCTACATTTGATGGCTATCCAACACCACCCACCCCCAGGTTTTTATCCATAACCTCGAATGAGACCAGTTACAATGTAACTTTTTTTCCCCTTGTCCGTACAATTCCCCCTTTTCTCTAGCATAATCGTACACAGATATCACATGTCCCGACACCATATATACTGTTATTTTCACATGAGATCTGAGTCGTACTCTTTGCACCAGTCTTTACATGTAATTGTACATGTGTATGGAGATGTGCCCATATCACAGCTAGTATAATGACCTGTACCATGTGATGCCTGTGTACACGCTCAGCCATGTGCCACACCACCCCGTATGCGTTCAGTAATGTATGTACATACATATAGAGTAACATGCATGTTCATCAGTATTCGAGGAATGTATATAGTAGTAATACATTTCGAGTAATGTACCATAAGTTAATGATTACGTTGTTACTACATTAGCTAGATTCCGTTAACTTTCCGCCTTCTATAGTCTTGTGTCCACCACCCGTGCTACTCTGGCCTACAACTTAGACAGTACACTGAATGTGTGACCATGTACATGTACACGTTGACCATATCGCTACTAGTGATGCCCTTACAGTCTCATTTCCCTTTGCCAGTACCCATATTACTCGTAAACGATTCCATGTTACACTATATGACCACCACTACTGTAAGGACAAAAAGCTGTAATATAGCTGCAGTATATGGCATCAACTATAACAGTAATAGAATGTGTACATGTCAAGTTACTCAGGTATTACAGTATTAATGTACAATTAGCTTATGTACAATTGTTTATTATGTTATTCATGTAAGGCGACAGATTAACGCATATCATTTACTGTATTGATCGTGTAATTCTGTATACATTTTAGTGAATCAGTTATACTGTAGCATTACTTTACAAAGTATTACTGTAGTCAGACATTCCAGTTACTGTCATTGTTTAACAATTAAAGTCTGATACATTATGACATGTGTACCAGATAATTTGACTTATATAGTGATGTATCACATATGCTAATGTATCTTTCTTTTCATCACTTTCCCTTCCTTTCCACGTAACTTGCACACCACTACGTAATGTAAATTCCAGTCAGTATATGTCCCAGTAATGTACAGTAGAAAGCATACACTTTCTCAGTCACATGTAAAGTAGTATGTACGTTTTCATAAGTGATAATACAGCTACAGTAATTAATTATCACAGTAATGTCAGTAATGTTCAAATAAAGTAAATGAATGGTACAGTAAGTAAAGTAATGTACAGTAATGTACAATTAAAGTAAAATGAATGACAGTAATGTAAAGTTATGCACAGTAATGTTCAGTAATGTACAATATAGTAAATGAATGTACAGTAATGTAAAGTAATATACAGTAAGTGTACAATAAAGTAAATGAATGTACAGTAATGTAAAGTTATGCACAGTAATGTTCAGTAATGTACAATATAGTAAATGAATGTACAGTAATGTAAAGTAATATAAGTAATGTACAATAAAGTAAATGAATGTACAGTTATGTAAAGTAATGTAAAGTAATGAGTAAAGAGTTGCAAGGGTCACTTGTCTTCACTTTGAGTTTCCCCTACATACACAGCATGACAAATCTACTCCATATCTTCTGTAAAATAACAGAATGTTCTTTATGTTTAGGATTAGCATAGAAATAGGAATTTCTCACTGAACAATCCTGTAAAGTTTTCTAGATGAAAAATGACCATAGACCCTTCACACCCCCAATCTATCCACTGCTCAGAAAGCTGGGGTGCTGGAAGCAAGTCATTTGCAGTGAGATTTCACTAGTATCTTATGCTCCCGACAAAAGAGCAATCCAGTTGGCACTGACGGCATTGGGCCCTTAAAGTGTGTAATGGCGAACATTGCGTGACGGCCTCTGGAATGATTGCTTCAAATGGAAAATTTCCCTCGGCCTCAGTCGCCCCCTTACACTAAAGTAGGGCAGTCGCGAACGTTCTCTCAATACTTTATATACTGTGTGTCCCCTTGCAGATTTCTGTCTGTCATCTTTGACAGATTGGTACTGTGTGTACCCACCTTTACAGAGGATACTGATCGTTGGTCATGAATAATGATAGATGACATACTGTAGATAATAGTCTTCTAAATCCCACTCTGTGACCATAGCTGTGCATCTAAGGTAAGGATTGTAGCCTTTCAGGCTTTCAATTCAAATCACCAAATTTTTTGCAATATTGGAAGTGTGAAGCTTGCTAGTCACTTCCAAAGGATAAACACACAGAGTCTATATCATATTGTGTTCAAAATGACAGATCTGATGAAAATGAGCTAATCCCTAACGTACAAGTAGCTGACCAACGTATCCGGACTGAAATGCAAATGAAGAAAGAAAAAATCCACGCAGTCAGGTGACTGATAGGTTTACAGAGACGTACAAATTGTAACTGATGTAATTGTGCACTGGAAACTCGTCTGGGGAATTTCAAAGTATTTCTAAACATAGGTAGAGGCTAATCCATTTTGACCTGAAGTCAGTTAATGTTAGTAAAATTCTACAACAGAGAACAATTTGGTGATTAATTGTTTTGTCATGTGTCTCTTTTGGTTAACAAAAGATTATACTTTATAAAAAGGGCAAACTAGTGCAAACAGCTTCGAAATTCTTAACAATTTACGTTTCTGTGTCCTTAACGGATTGCGTATCCTTGGCTAATGTCTTTAAACCAAATGGGGACTTAACTTTTCCTGCAGACGTTCTAAACTATTCAGGTTATAGAATAAATAAATATGTAGATGTGTTCCCATTTGACTAGAAAGATTTGCGGTCAACAGATCCGGATGTAGGAAAGGAAATTCTAATTCCCTGATATTATTCAAGAAAAAATAACTATAAATAATGAGATGGAAAGGACATATTAACTTAAGGAAACCAGGGAACTAAGATTGTAAGTACCGCATGATTGGATAAAGTGAATGGTAAAAAGATGAACAAACTCCCCAGGTTGAGGCACTGGTTCAGTTCACAAGTTCTGCTCTTAACTACAGACTTTTAATGTCACAACCACATTTGGTGGTGGAAATCCCAATTAGTGCTGCTTCTGTGTTCCGTTTGGAGTTTCACAGAGTTTGAAAATGGAACTGTGTATTATGTTTAAGAAATACATACTGTACATACACATACTATACACACACCTTACATATGTGGATATATATATATATATAATATATATATAATTATATATATAAACACAACACACACACACACACAAAATGTCAAGTAAGCCGTACTCCTCCTCCAGGTGTTTCTGTGTGTGGCAGGTGCTCAGTGTGCCAATGCTATCGGGTCACTAACAATAGAAAAATAGAGATAGCAACGCACTCCACTTCTTCTTGCAGATAAAACTCTTATTGTTACAATGTCAATTATGCAACGTTTCGGGGAGCAATTCCCCTCTTCAAGCAAACAGTGTGGGCTATTACCCAAAACAATTCATGGTACATACATTACATCACTTCCTATTTTATAGACACACCCCTCTGAGGCTACATAAGCCAAACCCCTTAGATCTATACTCATAATAGATATTACATAAGACCTAGCCTGTACCCTTATAAACAGGACATAAACAGTGTCATACATCGGATACTCAATAATCAGTACATAGGATCAACACGGGATATTGAGGATAATCGACAGAACCCACAAATATACTATATATACACAATCCTATAAAAACACATGAAGATCGTAATCTTTGTTAAGGCCTTTAGGGAGAGGGAGTTAAGATATATAAATCCACCATAACTCCCTCCTCCTAAGGCACCGTTCCCTATCGCCCCCTCTGGGCGGTCGATGGACAACCTCCAATACACAAAATTTCAATTCATCTTCATGATGAGCTGCTGACACAAAATGTGCCGCTACTGGTAACTTACAATATTTACGTTGATGGAAGACCGGTGTTGGGAAATCCTTCCCTTTCCCGGCTGGGTGGTCTCACCCCTATATAATAGCTTGCACAGGCATATTATACAGTATACTGAAAAGCTGGATTGATGTATAAAAGCCTTTCAATTGGAAAACCTCCTCGTGATAGGATGTTCAAACGAACTGCCCTTAATAACACAAACACTGTGTGCAGGACCGGCAAGGGAACATTCCCCTTGTCAAGAGTTTCCCTTTGGTCTCTTTCGGTAATACTGAATGTACTAATCTATTCCGAAGGGTAAGTCCCCTCCTATATGATGTAATGGGAGGTGTCTTGAATTCCTCACCCATAGGATATGCCTCCTTTAACAGATACCAATGACTTCAATGACCTTATTGATGGCTTCACTTTCCTTGTGAAAGGAATCCTATGTGATATATTCCGTTTGTTTTCCTTTTAGTATCACATGACCTCTCTGTAGCAACCTTCAAAATTGTCGGGGGGGTACTCCCTCAGTTTGAAACTTGTTGCAAATACTCTCTCCTACTTGGATCTTTGACTATACGTTCAACTCTCTTTAGCTGGGATATCGGAGAGATTTTTAGTGTGTGTTGGATGAAAACTAGAATATAATAATAACTGGTTGCGATCTGTTGGTTTGGTGAAAAGTTCTGTAGTGAGGCACTCACCCTTCAGTACTTTTACATCAAGAAATGTAATTTCCTTGAAGTCATATTGTAAAGTTACATTATATTGGCATGGAGCTGATTAAGTTGTGCATGAAAATTCTCCAAGTCCGTGACCCCCTCCCTTCCACAAAAGAAGACCTGTTCAAACTGGAAGTATGAGTTATACATTACTATCTGAAGGAGATTGGTGTAGATTGAGGTGAGGTGTAGATTGAGGTGTAGAGACTGCTGACATCCAGAGTAACAAGCAGTGCATCCTTAATGTCTCCAAACGGTACAGAGTAAATTATTCAAAAAATCTTGAGTATCTCTGACATATGAGTACCCCCTCGAACAAGGGCGCAAGAACCTGTCCAACAAGACCCCATGGGACAACAGATGGATTCGTCCCCGATACAATAGGGCGGCCGGAAGTAATGTACAGTAATGTACAATAATGTAAAGTAATGTACAGTAATGTAAAGTAATGTACAGTAAAAACAGTAATAAAAAGTAATGTACAGTAATGTAAAGTAAGGAACAGTAATGTAAAGTAATGTACATATGTACGTAATGAACAGTAATGTAAAGTAATGTACAGTAATGTAAGTAATGAACAGTAATGTAAAGTAATTGAACAGTAATGAAAGTAATGTACAATAATGTAAAGTAATGTACAGTAAGTGAAACGTAAGGTACAGTAATGTAAAGTAATGTAAGTAATTAAAGTAATGTACAGTAATGTGCAATAATGTAAAGTAATGTTACGTTAATGTACAATAAGTAAAAGTAATGTACAGTAATGTAAAGTAATGTACAGTAATGTAACGTAATGACAGTAATGTACAGTAATGTACAGAATGTACAGTAATGTAAAGTAATTGACAAATAATGTAAATTAATGTACAGTAATGTAAAGTAGTAAAATTATGTAAAGTAATGTGTACAATAATAAAGGTAAAAGTAATGTACAGTAATGAACAATAAATGTAAAGTTAATGTACTAGTAAGGCAAAGTAATGTACAGTAATGTAACGTAATACAGTAATGTACAATGTATGTAAAGTCATGTAAATAACTGTAAATTAATGTACAGTTAATGTACAGGTAATGTAACATTAATGTACAGTAATGTAAAGTAATGTACAGTAATGTAAAATAATGTATAAGTGATGTACAGTTATGTTACTAAAATAATGTAAAGTAATAAACAGTAATGTACAATTATGTAAATGTAAATATATTACTTTACTGTTCATACTTTACTGTTCTTACTCTTCCGACTATTGTATTACTAGGTACATGAATTATAATGTAATATGTACCAATTAAAGTAAAGTAAGAAATGACGTACGAGTAAGTTAATGTAAAGTAGTACACTAAGTAATTAGATATGTAATAATGTAAGATGATGTACCAGTAATGTCCCACTGTACAGTAATGTAAATAAAGTAATGAATGTACATGTAAGTAACAGTTATGTACAGTTAATGTTCAGTAATGTACAATCCAGTAACTTGCATGTCCGTCCTTTAATCGTAATGTCCAGTTCTGTCCACTCCCGTACCGCCTGTCCGTCCTGTACCGTTCTGTCCGCCTCGTTTTTCCGTCTTTCATGGTCCTCCATTCAAGTGCCATCTGCGATGTACCGTTTTACCCCCCCCCCTGTTATGCCCAGTGTGTCTCTCGCTTACTCACCTGTACCCACCGGTGAGCCCTGTAGGTGACTGTTCCTCTTGAATGTTAGCTGTATAGATTACCATGCTTCATATTGCTACCATGTCAGACCATTCATGCTGTTACGACTACGTACTGTGTCCCCAACCACCCAGTTAAATATGTGAATCGCTCTGTACATGAATGTTTATATGTCTGGTCAGTGATGTAACTGTCTCTTAGAGATATGCCTACATTTGATGGCTATCCAACACCACCCACCCCCAGGTTTTTATCCATAACCTCGAATGAGACCAGTTACAATGTAACTTTTTTTCCCCTTGTCCGTACAATTCCCCCTTTTCTCTAGCATAATCGTACACAGATATCACATGTCCCGACACCATATATACTGTTATTTTCACATGAGATCTGAGTCGTACTCTTTGCACCAGTCTTTACATGTAATTGTACATGTGTATGGAGATGTGCCCATATCACAGCTAGTATAATGACCTGTACCATGTGATGCCTGTGTACACGCTCAGCCATGTGCCACACCACCCCGTATGCGTTCAGTAATGTATGTACATACATATAGAGTAACATGCATGTTCATCAGTATTCGAGGAATGTATATAGTAGTAATACATTTCGAGTAATGTACCATAAGTTAATGATTACGTTGTTACTACATTAGCTAGATTCCGTTAACTTTCCGCCTTCTATAGTCTTGTGTCCACCACCCGTGCTACTCTGGCCTACAACTTAGACAGTACACTGAATGTGTGACCATGTACATGTACACGTTGACCATATCGCTACTAGTGATGCCCTTACAGTCTCATTTCCCTTTGCCAGTACCCATATTACTCGTAAACGATTCCATGTTACACTATATGACCACCACTACTGTAAGGACAAAAAGCTGTAATATAGCTGCAGTATATGGCATCAACTATAACAGTAATAGAATGTGTACATGTCAAGTTACTCAGGTATTACAGTATTAATGTACAATTAGCTTATGTACAATTGTTTATTATGTTATTCATGTAAGGCGACAGATTAACGCATATCATTTACTGTATTGATCGTGTAATTCTGTATACATTTTAGTGAATCAGTTATACTGTAGCATTACTTTACAAAGTATTACTGTAGTCAGACATTCCAGTTACTGTCATTGTTTAACAATTAAAGTCTGATACATTATGACATGTGTACCAGATAATTTGACTTATATAGTGATGTATCACATATGCTAATGTATCTTTCTTTTCATCACTTTCCCTTCCTTTCCACGTAACTTGCACACCACTACGTAATGTAAGACAGCTACAGATATATGGTTCCATAGATTACACTGTAAGAAATACACTGTCTCAGTCACATTGTAAAGCTATAAGTACAGTCTATGTAAATAAAGTGAACATGACAGCTACATGTAATGTAAGTTATACAGTAATGTCAGTAATGTACAACATAAAGTAAATGAATGGTACAGTAAGTAAAGTAATGTACAGTAATGTACAATAAAGTAAAATGAATGACAGTAATGTAAAGTTATGCACAGTAATGTACAGTAATGTACAATATAGTAAATGAATGTACAGTAATGTAAAGTAATATACAGTAATGTACAATAAAGTAAATGAATGTACAGTAATGTAAAGTTATGCACAGTAATGTTCAGTAATGTACAATATAGTAAATGAATGTACAGTAATGTAAAGTAATATACAGTAATGTACAATAAAGTAAATGAATGTACAGTTATGTAAAGTAATGTAAAGTAATGAGTAAAGAGTTGCAAGGGTCACTTGTCTTCACTTTGAGTTTCCCCTACATACACAGCATGACAAATCTACTCCATATCTTCTGTAAAATAACAGAATGTTCTTTATGTTTAGGATTAGCATAGAAATAGGAATTTCTCACTGAACAATCCTGTAAAGTTTTCTAGATGAAAAATGACCATAGACCCTTCACACCCCCAATCTATCCACTGCTCAGAAAGCTGGGGTGCTGGAAGCAAGTCATTTGCAGTGAGATTTCACTAGTATCTTATGCTCCCGACAAAAGAGCAATCCAGTTGGCACTGACGGCATTGGCCCTTAAAGTGTGTAATGGCGAACATGCGTGACGGCCTCTGGAATGATTGCTTCAAATGGAAAATTTCCCTCGGCCTCAGTCGCCCCCTTACACTAAAGTAGGGCAGTCGCGAACGTTCTCTCAATACTTTATATACTGTGTGTCCCCTTGCAGATTTCTGTCTGTCATCTTTGACAGATTGGTACTGTGTGTACCCACCTTTACAGAGGATACTGATCGTTGGTCATGAATAATGATAGATGACATACTGTAGATAATAGTCTTCTAAATCCCACTCTGTGACCATAGCTGTGCATCTAAGGTAAGGATTGTAGCCTTTCAGGCTTTCAATTCAAATCACCAAATTTTTTGCAATATTGGAAGTGTGAAGCTTGCTAGTCACTTCCAAAGGATAAACACACAGAGTCTATATCATATTGTGTTCAAAATGACAGATCTGATGAAAATGAGCTAATCCCTAACGTACAAGTAGCTGACCAACGTATCCGGACTGAAATGCAAATGAAGAAAGAAAAAATCCACGCAGTCAGGTGACTGATAGGTTTACAGAGACGTACAAATTGTAACTGATGTAATTGTGCACTGGAAACTCGTCTGGGGAATTTCAAAGTATTTCTAAACATAGGTAGAGGCTAATCCATTTTGACCTGAAGTCAGTTAATGTTAGTAAAATTCTACAACAGAGAACAATTTGGTGATTAATTGTTTTGTCATGTGTCTCTTTTGGTTAACAAAAGATTATACTTTATAAAAAGGGCAAACTAGTGCAAACAGCTTCGAAATTCTTAACAATTTACGTTTCTGTGTCCTTAACGGATTGCGTATCCTTGGCTAATGTCTTTAAACCAAATGGGGACTTAACTTTTCCTGCAGACGTTCTAAACTATTCAGGTTATAGAATAAATAAATATGTAGATGTGTTCCCATTTGACTAGAAAGATTTGCGGTCAACAGATCCGGATGTAGGAAAGGAAATTCTAATTCCCTGATTTATTCAAGAAAAAATAACTATAAATAATGAGATGGAAAGGACATATTAACTTAAGGAAACCAGGGAACTAAGATTGTAAGTACCGCATGATTGGATAAAGTGAATGGTAAAAAGATGAACAAACTCCCAGGTTGAGGCACTGGTTCAGTTCACAAGTTCTGCTCTTAACTACAGACTTTTAATGTCACAACCACATTTGGTGGTGGAAATCCCAATTAGTGCTGCTTCTGTGTTCCGTTTGGAGTTTCACAGAGTTTGAAAATGGAACTGTGTATTATGTTTAAGAAATACATACTGTACATACACATACTATACACACACCTTACATATGTGGATATATATATATATATAATATATATATAATTATATATATAAACACAACACACACACACACACAAAATGTCAAGTAAGCCGTACTCCTCCTCCAGGTGTTTCTGTGTGTGGCAGGTGCTCAGTGTGCCAATGCTATCGGGTCACTAACAATAGAAAAATAGAGATAGCAACGCACTCCACTTCTTCTTGCAGATAAAACTCTTATTGTTACAATGTCAATTATGCAACGTTTCGGGGAGCAATTCCCCTCTTCAAGCAAACAGTGTGGGCTATTACCCAAAACAATTCATGGTACATACATTACATCACTTCCTATTTTATAGACACACCCCTCTGAGGCTACATAAGCCAAACCCCTTAGATCTATACTCATAATAGATATTACATAAGACCTAGCCTGTACCCTTATAAACAGGACATAAACAGTGTCATACATCGGATACTCAATAATCAGTACATAGGATCAACACGGGATATTGAGGATAATCGACAGAACCCACAAATATACTATATATACACAATCCTATAAAAACACATGAAGATCGTAATCTTTGTTAAGGCCTTTAGGGAGAGGGAGTTAAGATATATAAATCCACCATACTCCCTCCTCCTAAGGCACCGTTCCCTATCGCCCCCTCTGGGCGGTCGATGGACAACCTCCAATACACAAAATTTCAATTCATCTTCATGATGAGCTGCTGACACAAAATGTGCCGCTACTGGTAACTTACAATATTTACGTTGATGGAAGACCGGTGTTGGGAAATCCTTCCCTTTCCCGGCTGGGTGGTCTCACCCTATATAATAGCTTGCACAGGCATATTATACAGTATACTGAAAAGCTGGATTGATGTATAAAAGCCTTTCAATTGGAAAACCTCCTCGTGATAGGATGTTCAAACGAACTGCCCTTAATAACACACAACACTGTGTGCAGGACCGGCAAGGGAACATTCCCCTTGTCAAGAGTTTCCCTTTGGTCTCTTTCGGTAATACTGAATGTACTAATCTATTCCGAAGGGTAAGTCCCCTCCTATATGATGTAATGGGAGGTGTCTTGAATTCCTCACCCATAGGATATGCCTCCTTTAACAGATACCAATGACTTCAATGACCTTATTGATGGCTTCACTTTCCTTGTGAAAGGAATCCTATGTGATATATTCCGTTTGTTTTCCTTTTAGTATCACATGACCTCTCTGTAGCAACCTTCAAAAAAATTGTCGGGGGGGGTACTCCCTCAGTTTGAAACTTGTTGCAAATACTCTCTCCTACTTGGATCTTTGACTATACGTTCAACTCTCTTTAGCTGGGATATCGGAGAGATTTTTAGTGTGTGTTGGATGAAAACTAGAATATAATAATAACTGGTTGCGATCTGTTGGTTTGGTGAAAAGTTCTGTAGTGAGGCACTCACCCTTCAGTACTTTTACATCAAGAAATGTAATTTCCTTGAAGTCATATTGTAAAGTTACATTATATTGGCATGGAGCTGATTAAGTTGTGCATGAAAATTCTCCAAGTCCGTGACCCCCTCCCTTCCACAAAAGAAGACCTGTTCAAACTGGAAGTATGAGTTATACATTACTATCTGAAGGAGATTGGTGTAGATTGAGGTGAGGTGTAGATTGAGGTGTAGAGACTGCTGACATCCAGAGTAACAAGCAGTGCATCCTTAATGTCTCCAAACGGTACAGAGTAAAATTATTCAAAAAATCTTGAGTATCTCTGACATATGAGTACCCCCTCGAACCAAGGGCGCAAGAACCCTGTCCAACAAGACCCCATGGGACAACAGATGGATTCGTCCCCGATACAATAGGCGGCCGGAACAATAATGTAAAGTAATGTACAGTAATGTAAAGTAATGTACAGTAAAGTAACGTAATGTACAGTAATGTAAAGCAATGAACAGTAATGTAAAGTAATGAACAGTAATAAAAAGTAATGTACAGTAATGTAAAGTAATGAACAGTAATGTAAAGTAATGTACAATTATGTAACGTAATGAACAGTAATGTAAAGTAATGTACAGTAATGTAACAGTAATGTACAGTAATGTACAATAATGTAAAGTAATGTACAGTAATGCAAAGTAATGTACAGTAATGTAACGTAATGTACAGTAATGTACAATTATGTAAAGTAATGTACAATAATGTAAATTAATGTACAGTAATGTACAGGAATGTAACATAATGTACAGTAATGTAAAGTAATGTACAGTAATGTAAAATAATGTAAAGTGATGTACAGTTATGTACAATAATGTAAAGTAATAAACAGTAATGTACAATTATGTAAATTGTAAATATATTACTTTACTGTTCATTACTTTACTGTTCCTTACTTTACATTACTGTACATTTATTGTATATTTACAATAAAGTAAATGAATGTACAGTAATGTAAAGTAGTGTACAGTAATGTAAAATAAAGTAAATGAATGTACAGTAATGTAAAGTAATAACCTGGGAAATGGTCTGGGGAACACGTTACAATATCCAGGACTTTCAAAAAATCATTTTACCCTCACGCGCGCTACTTCGAGCTCTCGCGTCGAACATTCGATAATTATCCATTGAACAACTTGCAGATTTGATAATTGATATTTACTCACTTATACGTATAATAGACATTTTACTCGCACATTCGATAATTCGGTATTTGCTCGCGTATAGGTATAATAGACATTTTACTCACCGATTTGATAATTCGATATTTACTCACGTACTGGTATAATAGACATTTTACTGCATATTCGCACGCCTCGACCTTTCGAACATAGTTAATTATCAAAAGTATGGAAATATCAAAAGTCTGAGAAATCTGGTTCGGGATAGTTTGAGAATTCCGAGTCCGTTCGAACTCGAATAGTTCGGCCGAACTCGAGTTTGAGTTTGAGTTTTGTCCATCTCTAGAAGTAAGTAGAAATTTAGACTCTGGCATAGCAGTAGATGTAGTGTTACTTGGATTTGCTAAGGCTTTTGATATAGCCCCCATAGGCGACTAATGTATAAGCTAAGGTCTGTTGGTCGGGGAGTACATTTGTACATAGAAAATTGGTTGATGAATAGGATGCAGAAAATATTATACTTCAAGAGGTGTGAAAATTTGCCTAAGCTGTAATGAGATGTTACCTTTTTACTGGTCTGCTACAGTTAGAAATCATTGATTGGATGCTGCAGATTACAGCACAGGCCAAATATTGCTGTTAATCTTACTAAATACGCCTCATATACCCACAAACAATCCAGATTTACCAGCATTATTTTTTCAGATCCAATAATGATTAGCCCCGCGCCATTGGGATTGGAAGATGCTGGAAAGGAACGATGGGACATTTCTTGAGATAGGATAGGGATCTTTCTTTATCACTTCCAGAAGAAAGAAAATAGGAAGCGGGAGGGGACCCGGCAGGGGGTACAATATATTACCAAAACATGGGTTTATTGGTCATTAAGTTAACGCTATGTGGGCTGGGAGCCCGAGGCAACTCATGGATTTCCAGATGATAACTGAGAATCCCCTTAGGAGGACCATTCACAGAGGGAGGGAAGAAAGGAAAACAGTGGAAATTGGAAACACTAATGATTTGCTATGAGAATGGGAGTTCGGGGCAGATTGTGCAAAGGGCAGGCAACGTCCTTAGTAAATCTATGGAAACAAACTCACATCGGCCTTTGATTTAACCCATTGTTACGTTATTAAATAGGTAATACACTGAAAATACAGATGGAATCCCAGGAATAGATGAGATCCAGGTAAACAGTAATACACCCTGATAATGTTTACAGAGGGGACAGGATGTTACAGTCCCCAAATGTATAAACAAGATGGAAACTTCCACTCCCGCATGCAACAAACGTCCACGTTCAATAAGAATTAATGGCAATGAAAATCAAAGTCTTTTTACATTTAATTTGACTCTCTCTTCTCTGCGCCTGCATGACTATCTCCTATAACCTGATGTCCAACCTTGATATAGATGTTTTGGGAACTACAACTCCCAGCCTGCTTAGTTGCAGAATGTGGATCTGGTAGTATATTTAAGTTTTTGGCATGACATCACCATCAAGGTCGTGTAGAGATGTACTGTGGGTTCGAATCGAATCCGAGGGTTTCGAAGTCTCGACGAAACTTTCGGAACTCTCGGATTTCACTAAACCCGAATCTTCAAATGTACCATTGCTAACCCCAGGAAGGATCATTCGTTCGTTTGATAATCCTCGAATGTACTGTTCGCTAACCCTAGTAATATAATAACCATATAAAACCTAGTAATATAATAACCCTATAATAACCAAGTAATATAATAACCATATAATAACTAGTAATATAACCATATAATAACCTGGTTATTTTATATGACTAGGTTATTATATGGTTATTATATGACTAGGTATTTTATGGTTATTATATTACTAGGTTATTATATGGTTATTATATGACTAGGTTATTACATGGTTATTATATTATAGGTTATATGGTTATATAGACTAGGTTATTATGGTTATTATATGACTAGGTTATTATATGATTATTATATTACTAGGCTATTATATGGTTATTATATGACTAGGTTATTATATGGTTATATAATAACCTAGTCATATAATAACCATATAATAATATAGTCATATAATAACCATATAATAACATAGTCATATAATAACCATAATAACCAAGTCATATAATAACCATATAATAACCTGTTAATATAATAACACATATAATAACCTAGTCATATAATAACCATATAATAACCTAGTATATAATAACCATATAATAACCATCTAGTAATATAATAACATATAATAACCTAGTCATATAATAGCCTATCATATAATAACCTAGTCATATATAACCATATAAAATTAAATAATACCTATAATAACCTATCAATAATAACCTAGTAAATAATAAATATAATAAACTAGTAATAAATAACCATATAATAACACATAGTCGATCCGAACTAACCCTCGAATGTACCGTTTGCTAACCCAGGAAGTATCTTCTTTGTTCGATAATGTACCGTTCGCTAACCCTGGAGGAATCGTTCGTTTCATAATCCGTTCGCTAACACATGTAGGTTTGTTCGTTCGTTTGATAATCCTCGAATGTACCGTTCGCTAACCCCTAGCAAGGATCGTTCGTTTGTTCGATAATCCGTTCACTAACAAATGAAGGTTCATTCATTCGTTTGATAATCCTCGAATGTATCGTCGAATGTAGCTTGCGCAAAACCCAACAATTGCCGCCTGATTTCAGGAAGTGTTTTAAGAAGTGTGGTGACAGTGACATGTTCCCCAGACCTTTTTCCAGGTGCCACAGCTATTTACAGTAAGTTACCACTGTTAGTTTAGCTGTAAATACCTCGGATTTTTCAAACTATCACTCTCCCATAGACTTTAATGGGTCCGAATTCAAACTTTCGAGCTTTTGAAAATTTAGAAAATTCGAAAACGTGACGAAACTCATCAGTTCGAACATCTCTAGTCGTGACTGATGGCTGCTACCAGGAAGTACCTTCAAGAAGAATGAAGCAGTTGGCGTCAATATGGAGGTAAGTATCTGAAGGTAAGTATTGTGGATAGGGGTATGGGGGCCCTGAGCTTAATGCTGGATTTCTGTTAGGGGGGCGGACATGCTCTTTCAGGACTCCCTTAATATAAATGTAATTAGCAGGGCAGCCCTGATTTCTATCATTCTGGGAACTGTAGATTAACCGTTTATGTCTTGAAAGAGAAATTTCTCAGCAGTATGGGGGATACCACGCTGATTCATTCATTAATACGTAGCCCCAGGCCCCTCTACAGTCACGCTTCACTATTAACACTAAAGAAAATGATCATTTCATAGGAGAACTTCAAGCTGAACTGTTTCCTTTTTACAGAGATGAGCCTTAACCTATAACCGGAGCACTGTTATTAGTGTAAGCATACTGCAACCCGGGGCTGTAAATAATAAGAATATTATAAACCATCGGGGTTTCATTTTGTTGGTGGAACCATGAAAGTCTAAAAACCACGATTCATCATCACTTGGGGGCATATTTATAAGCAATCATATTTTGGAATCATATTTTCACTCTTCGCTATCGCCACACATCCCTGGGCAAAGATTATGATTTTCGCCCGGTTTTAAAGTCGCAAAAAGTGTCGCCATGGCAATGTGCAGCTGTAGTATCTTCTCTTTTCGCCACAATACAGGACTTATGCAATGAGATCATTACATAAAGTCCTGTATCGCGGCAGGGAAAAAGGCGATCTTGGTAAACCGGAAAAACGGTATATATGTATGTATGTATCATTTTATTTATAAAGCGCCCCAGACAAACAAGGGGATAAGTGCAAGCCATTATACAGATAGGTAAAAATTAAATACAATTATACATTGGTTAAGAAAGCATAAATAAATTTAAAATGCTAATTGATAAGTGCATTATGCCGTAACACATTAGGGATGAGATCCCTGCCCGAAGAGCTTACAATCTAACAGTGATCATATACCCCCCGATATTAAGTTACCGGGGCGATTGCGGTGGTAATCACTTTTCACCATCAGTTATCGCCGCTTTATAATTGCAAATTTAGCAGGTCCAAATGTACCAAAAAAGGTACTGAAAAGTCAACACACCTTTAAATATGAACCCTAAACTTGGTTTTGAGGATTGGATTCTTGACAGTTTCAGTCAATATTTGCAATAATTTCGACTGACGAAGTTTCAGCATTGGAACCGGTGGTTTCAACCCAATGCAGGTTCGGACCTAGATGACGGAACATCCCTAAAGACCACCATGTTTTTTTTATACGCGAAAGAGCGGGTTGGTAAGCCAAGGCCAAAGTACACACTAAAGGTTCCTACACACATGCGATCCATGTCCTCTCTTGGTCTGGTTTATAAGGGGTGGAACCAAGCTTGACCAGACTTTTACAAACTGCAATGCATGATGTGTTGCACAGCTGTTTCGGCTGACAATTAGCCTGTGTATAGGCAGTCTATCGGCCTAAACGGTCGCTCATTCGCCCAGCCAATAAAGTGCCCACACAGGCCGATTATCGCCTGAAACTGCAGTTCGTACACATCTTGCGTCGCCGGGACGGCACCTGTGATTGCACGTGTGTATGAACCCTAACACTCAGATGAAAGCAGCGTATCAGGAGTGTAACTACACAGGGGTGGCGGGAGAACAATGCGGGGGCCCATCTTCTTATTTTTCTTATGACAGATATAGCCTCCGCTGAGAAAACCACTGTGGATTAAGCACGGATAGGGGCCCCATCATAGTTTTGCTGGTGGCCCAGTGATTCCTAGTTACGCCAACTAGCCTACCTTTGCATTATTGCATAGGTTATGGAGGCCATGCACATAACAATCCCTGTGTACAATATTGTAATATTGTGATCATAGTCTAATTTTCCAGGCCCATTGGACATGCTGATAAATTCTTATTGGACCAATCCCAAACGTACAAGCCACATCGTACAATTGGATTGGTGCTTGTAATGGCCTTTAGTGTGGATTTATTTATGAGAGAAAAGTCTGGTCATAAACCAGACCAATGGGAGGACACGTTCTGCAAGAATGGAAAGTGTACCAGTGGAATACCGGCCATAGGGAGAGGGGATGTCTGGGGGGAGCAGTGAAGGCACCGAGAAGGTAAGTACCAGTTTCCCCCCAGGTTGAAGACTAGCATTTCACCCTCTCTACAGCTTAGGAAAGAAGGACATTTATGTGGTGTTTTTTAAATGTCAGTCGCATGTCAATAGATGATCCAAAAGGCAACCAAGTGTTCTGCCAAGGGCCCAGGAAATTTAGGGGCCCAGTTTCCGAACCAGAAATACAATACACATATAGTATAAAAGGTGCCCCAGATGCCAACCCGGCCTAGGACCTTAGCTGAACATATTCCAATTATGGGCACAGTTCTTACCTTGTGATGAAATACATTATGGTAAACTTCGGTCTCTTAAATCTAAAATAACCAATTATTTTCCATGTTTTATTATAGAGATGAAATGGATTGACCAATCTCCTTCCTTAGATGTGGGAACTGCAGTTCCATGTTAATAAGCATTGAACCGCTCACTGCGTCAAGATCATATAAAAATAAACAAAAGAGAATAAATGATTGGAACTGCTGAATCTGGTGTGTGTGCAGAAAGTGACTCTCAAAACAAATGTTTCCTTTTAATAACTACCGTTAAGCCATTAAAGAGGAAAATGGAGTCACAGAGAACAAACAAAAGGCCCTGAATTGGCTGTTGGCCCGGGCAGGACATTAAACTGTTCAGTTTCCACTCTACAGCCAATTCACTAACACAGGGTTCTAACAAGGAAAGGAAACAGGCCGTTTTCTCTAAAAAGTGGCTGAGGCCACACTGTAACGTCCAGAAACACACGTAAAAAGCATGTGTGCGTGTTTCACTCACGAATGTCTGTTCATGACATTGTTTTAAAATCGATTTGACAAAAAAATGGTGATTGCATGCGCGTCTGATAACGGATCGCAGTGCACATTGTGTTAGCCTGGCATGTGTTTCTCACATGCTAACAGATCGCAAAACGCAATCATAAACACTCACACGCAACGGATCGCAAAACGCAATCATAAACACGCGTGAAACTTGCTAACGTGGCCTAGCCCTAGGGAGATGTACAAAAATGACAGTAACAAAGAAAGAATCAAAATTCTTGGCACAACAGTAGCGGGTAACAAATCAGCTCCTTTAATTTTAACTGCATAGTTTTAGCATTAACTTACCCTTTAATAATATATTCTGTGTCTGACATCTCGCTACTTGTCCCTCTTCACATGTGTCATTATGTCTCTTACACATTAGAGGTGGGAGAGATCACACATGATATGTAGTGGGAATAAGCAGTGAGCTGTCAGTGGCAGCAAGACTGCTCACCAGTAGAGATGGGCGAAACTCACCAGTTCTGTTCCTTTTTCGTATTCCCAAATCTCTGGCAAAATCCCTAAGATCCGAAAATCCTAGCACGGAAGGAATTTTCGATTATTATTGAATGTTTGATGATATTTTCGATAATTTTGGAAAACAACCTCGAGCGCTCGATAACCCTCAAAAATACGACCGGAGGCTACTTAGAGTTTCCAATCGTATTTTGGAGGATATCAAACAATAGAGGCGATTTTCGATTATCTTGAATGCTCGATTATCATAGAAAATAGGCTCCGAAATCCAGACGATCCGACCGATTCGGACGGATGATCGGATTTCGGAAAACGAGGGGTTCTGTGTCAGATCCGGGTCTGAGTCAGACCTGGATCCCATCGCTACTCACCACTCCTGATTTGAGCCTTGGCACTTTGAATGTTTGGAAACTACAACACTGTATTACATTTTGTTTTATAAGGGTTTACAGTAATCTCCCCAAATATCCAATAATCACCAACTAATGCTGTACAGTTAAACCACGGATATTCTGCTTCCTGTAAATGCATTGAAGCCATTTACATTAAGTTATCAATGGCACAGCCTTTCTACTGCTACACCATAAAAAGAGACAAATCTTTTCATTGTCGGTGATTTAAGACATGATAGTTATGTGATGATCACACAAGCAGGTTTTTTTTTTAGTGATGATAGATAAGTTGGTGTTGTGATGTGCACATCATATAGGAATTAAACATTGTCTCATTGTCTTACGCACCCACCTATTCATCTGTTCTGGACAGCATGTTTATTCTCTCACACACCATGCCAACCAACTCAACGAGGATAAGTCTATTATCTGTACGGTACAAAAAACTATTTGTAGGCTACACACAGTATGGTAGGGCTTTTATTCCAGCAGATTTTTAACCTGTGTGTGGCCCTGCTGGGTAAAATTTTGTTCACAGCCACATTATTGTCTGAGCTACACCTGTGGCACTGCAGCAACTCCCAATGCACCTGTTCCCATCAGACACCTTTCATATAGAGAGGGAATTTTCATTAACAAGTAATGTTATGTAATGTACAGTAATGTAACGTCATGTACAGTAATGTAAAGTAATGTACAGTAATGTAATGTAATGAAAAGTACTGTAAAGTAATGTACAGTAATGTAACATAATGAACAGTAATGTAAGTAATGTACAGTAATGTAACATAATGAACCGTAATGTTAAGTAATGTACAGTAATGTAACATAATGAACAGTAATGTAAAGTAGTACAGTAATGTAAAATAATGAACAGTAATGTAATGTAATGAACAGTACTGTAAAGTAATGTACAGTAATGTAACATAATGAACAGTAAGTAAGTAATGTCAGTAAGTAACATAATGAACAGTAATGTAAAGTAATGTACAGTAATGTAACATAATGAACAGTAATGTAAAGTAATGTACAGTAAGTAAAATAATGAACAGTAATGTAAAGTAATGTACAGTAATGTAACGTAATGAACAGTAATTAAAGTAATGTACAATAATGTAAAGTAATGTACAGTAATGTAACGTAATGAACAGTAATGTAAAGTAATGTACAGTAATGTAAAGTAATGAACAGTATAGTAAGTAATTTAAATAATGTAAAGTAATGTACAGTAATGTTAAGTAATGTACAAATGTAACGAAATGAACAGTAATGTAAAGTAATGTACAGTAATGTAAAGTAATGAACAGTAATGTACAGTAATGTACAGTAATGTAAAGTAATGAACAGTAATGAAAAGTAATGTACAGTAATGAACAGTAATGTAAAGTAATGTACAGTAATATCTGTTGTATTCAATTAGATCAACCGGACTTGAAGTTTAGTTCTTGAAGACGTTTCGCTAGTCATCCGACTGGCTTTCTCAATTCAGAATGACTTGTACAAGAATCTGTGGCACTTATGTACCCTGGAAAATCCCAATTAGCATATCACAGCCAGGTGTTAAGGGCGTGATTAGATAGTGGCTAATAGGTGTTATAGGAACGCCCAGAGTAAGGTGTCAAAACAGCATTGTACATGGCAGACAGACGGTGTCGAACCCCCCCACCTCTATTTAGGCTTGGTTTCTTTATTTTCACATAAATGGCCTCCTTAACACCTCTCTTGAACCAGTCACGTTCGTTTGCCAATATGTTAACATTACAATCTTCAAAGGTATGTCTTTATCTTAAGATGCAGGTACATGGCTGAGTCCTGACCCAAGGAATGGCTCTTCTGTGCTGGGCCATACGTTGATGCAGTTGTGGTTTGGTCTCCCCCACATACAAATCAGAGCATTCTTCACTGCACTGCATGCATATATGATGTCGCTTTTCTTGTTGTCGGTATTGGGTTTTTCGGATTTACCAATTGCTGCCTCAGCGTGTTGCTCGGTTTAAAGCAGACAGGGATACTGTGTTTTTTGAAAACTCTCTTCTTAGTTTCTCCGAGACCCCTGCTACATATGGGATGACCATGTTCTTTCTCCTGTCTTGCTTTTCCCCTTCATGTTGGTATTCGTGTTCTTTTCTTTCCTTCTGCTTCTTTTGACAAAGGCCCAGTCTGGATATCCACAAGTTTTAAGGGTCCTCTGAGATGTTTCATTTTTTGGCCTTCGCCTCTGTGCTAGTGGGGATGTTCTCAGTCTGTGTTGCAGGGTTCTGATGACACCCAGTTGTGATCTAAAGGGTGGTGGGAGTCAAACATCATATACTGGTCTGTGTGTGTTGGTTTTCTGTAAACCTCTACTTCCAGTTTACCATTCTCCCTGACTTTACCAAGCAGTCCAAGAAAGCCAGTTCGTTGTTTGTACCTCTTCCCTTGTAAATTTGATGTTTGGTCTACCGCATTAATGTGTTCTGTGAAAGCTTGTACTTCCTTTGGTGGATTTAACCCAGGTGTCATCCACATATCGAACCAGTGGCTGGGTGCTATGCCCTTAAAGGTATTAAGCGCCAGTTTTTCACCTCCTCCATGTAAAGGTTGGCTACAATGGGTGTGAAAGGAATCCCATAGCACATCCGTGTTTTGCTTATAGAACTTATCCCTGTATTTGAAATAGGTGGTATTCAGGCACAAGTCCAGTAAGGCACACACTGTTCGGGTTGAGATCAGTTCTGCTGGTGAGAGTGCTGTCTTGGCCTAGCCGTTTCTCACCATGACAGCAGCTCCCTGGTGGGTATACAGGTGAAGAGAGATGTCACATCATAGGACACCATAGTTTCTTCTGCCAACGAGTACTATATCTTCAATCTTGTTGGTGAAATCCTGAGAGTTCTGGAGTGATGTTAGAAATTCCCACCAATGGTCCTAAGATGTTGGCTAGGTAAGTCATTCTGAATTGAGAAAGCCAGTCGGATTACTAGCGAAACGTCTTCAAGAACTAAACTTCAAGTCCAGTTGATCTAATTGAATACAACAGATATACCAGACCGGATGAATGGATCCTTCACAAGCAATGTACAGTAATGTAACGTAATGTACAGTAATGTAAAGTAATGAACAGAATGTAAAGTAATGTACAGTAATGTAAAGATGTACAGTAATGTAACGTAATGAACAGTAATGTTAAGCAATGTACAGTAATGTAAAGTAATGTACAGTAATGTAAAGTAATGAACCGTAATGAAAAGTAATGTTCAGTAATATAAAGTAATGAACAGTAATGTAAAGTAATGTACAATTATGTAACATATGAACAGTAATGTAAAGTAATGTACAGTAATGTAACGTAATGAACAGTAATGTAAAGTAATGTACAGTAATGTAACGTAATGAACAGTAATGTAATTAATGTACAGTAATGTAAAGTAATGAACAAGTAATGTAAAGTAAAAGTACAGTAATGTAAAGTAATGAACAGTAATGAAAAGTAATGTACAGTAATGTAAAGTAATGAACAGTAATGTAAAGTAATTGAACAGTAATGTAAAGTAATGTACAAAAGTAAAGTAATGTACAGTAATGTGTAGTAATGTGCAGTAATGTGCAGTAATGTACAGTAATGTGTAGTAATGTGCAGTAATGTGCAGTAATGTGCAGTAATATGTAAGTAATGTGCAGTAATGTGCAGTAATGTGTAGTAATGTACAGTAATGTGTAGTAATGTACAGTAATGTAACGTAATGTACAGTAATGTAAAGCAATGAACAGTAATGTAAAGTAATGAACAGTAATAAAAAGTAATGTACAGTAATGTAAAGTAATGAACAGTAATGTAAAGTAAGTACAATTATGTACGTAATGAACAGTAATGTAAAGTAATGTACAGTAATGTAACGTAATGAACAGTAATGTAAAGTAATTGAACAGTAATGTAAAGTAATGTAAATAATGTAAAGTAATGTACAGTAATGTAACGTAAGGTACAGTAATGTAAAGTAATGTACAGTAATGTAAAGTAATGTACAGTAATGTGCAATAATGTAAAGTAATGTACAGTAAGTACAATAATGTAAAGTAATGTACAGTAATGTAAAGTAATGTACAGTAAGTAACGTAATGTACAGTAATGTACAGTAATGTACAGTAATGTACAGTAATGTAAAGTAATGTACAATATGAAAATTAATGTACGTAATGTAAAGTTATGTACAATTATGTAAAGTAATGTACAATAATGTAAAGTAATGTACAGTAATGTACAATAATGTAAAGTAATGTACAGTAATGCAAAGTAATGTACAGTAATGTAACGTAATGTACAGTAATGTACAATTATGTAAAGTAATGTAAATAATGTAATAATGTACAGAATAATACAGGAAGTAACATAATGTACAGTAGTAATGTATAGTAATGTACAAGTAATGTAAAATAATGTAAGTGATGTACAGTTAGTAAAGTAAAGTAAATAATAAACAGTAATGTACAATTATGTTAAATTGTAAATATATTACTTTACTGTTCATTACTTTACTGTTCCTTACTTTACATTACTGTACATTTATTGTATATTTACAATAAAGTAAATGAATGTACATAATGTAATGTAAAGTAGTGTACAGTAATGTTAAAATAAAGTAAATGAATGTACAGTAATGTAAAGTAATGTACAGTAATGTACAATAAAGTAAATGAATGTACAGTAATGTAAGTTATGTACAGTAATGTTCAGTAATGTACAATAAAGTAATGAATGTACAGTAATGTAAAGTAATAGTAATGTACAGTTATGTACAATAAAGTAAATGAATGTACAAGTAGTAGTATGAAGTTATGTTACAGATAATGTTCAGTAATGTTAAAATAAAGTAATGAATGTACAGTAATGTAAGTAATGTAAGTAAGTATGTACAGTAATGTACAATAAAGTAAATGAATGTACAGTAATGTAAAGTATGCACAGTAAGTTCAGTAATGTACAATAAAGTAAAAAAGTAAATGAGTACAGTAATGTAAAGTATTGACAGTAATGTTCAGTAATGTATAGTTAGTAGACTGTAAATAAAGTAAATGAATGTACAAGTTATGTAAAGTAATGTACAGTAATGTTCAATAAAGTAAAGAATGAATGTACAGTAATGTAAAGTAATGTACAGTAATGTACAATAAAGTAAATGAATGTACAGTAATGTAAAAGTATAAGTTATGCACAGTAATGTTCAGTAATACAATATAGTAAATGAATGTACAGTAATGAAAGTAATATACAGTAATGTACAATAAAGTAAAGAATTGTACAGTAATGTAAAGTATGTACAGTAATGTACAATAAAGTAAATGAATGTACAGTAATGTAAAGTAATGTACAGTAATGTACAATAATAAGTAAATGAATGTACAGTAATGTAAAGTAATATACAGTAATGTACAATAAAGTAAATGAATGACAGTAATGTAAAGTTATGTACAGTAATGTTCAGAATGTACAATAAAGTAAAGATGAATGTACAGTAATGTAAAGTAATGTACAGTATGTACAATAGTAAATGAATGTACAGTAATGTAAAGTTAGTACAGTAATGTCAGTAATGTAAAATAAAGTAAATGAATGTACAGTAATGTAAAGTAATGTACAGTAATGTACAATAAAGTAAATGAATGTACAGTAATGTAAAGTAATGTACAGTAATGTACAATAAAGTAAATGAATGTACAGTAATGTAAAGTATGCACAGTAATGTTCAGTAATGTACAATATAGTAAATGAATGTACAGTAATGTAAAGTAATATACAGTAATGTACAATAAAGTAAATGAATGTACAGTATGTAAAGTTATGCACAGTAATGTTCAGTAATGTACATATAGTAAATGAATGTACAGTAATGTAAAGTAATATACAGTAATGTACAATAAAGTAAATGAATGTACAGTTATGTAAAGTAATGTAAAGTAATGAGTAAAGAGTTGCAAGGGTCACTTGTCTTCTACTTTGAGTTTCCCCTACATACACAGCATGACAAATCTACTCCATATCTTCTGTAAAATAACAGAATGTTCTTTATGTTTAGGATTAGCATAGAAATAGGAATTTACTTCACTGAACAATCCTGTAAAGTTTTCTAGATGAAAAATGACCATAGACCCTTCACACCCCCAATCTATCCACTGCTCAGAAAGCTGGGGTGCTGGAAGCAAGTCATTTGCAGTGAGATTTCCACTAGTATCTTATGCTCCCGACAAAAGAGCAATCCAGTTGGCACTGACGGCATTGGCCCCTTAAAGTGTGTAATGGCGAACATTGCGTGACGGCCTCTGGAATGATTGCTTCAAATGGAAAATTTCCCTCGGCCTCAGTCGCCCCCTTACACTAAAGTAGGGCAGTCGCGAACGTTCTCTCAATACTTTATATACTGTGTGTCCCCTTGCAGATTCTGTCTGTCATCTTTGACAGATTGGTACTGTGTGTACCCACCTTTACAGAGGATACTGATCGTTGGTCATGAATAATGATAGATGACATACTGTAGATAATAGTCTTCTAAATCCCACTCTGTGACCATAGCTGTGCATCTAAGTTAAGGATTGTAGCCTTTCAGGCTTTCAATTCAAATCACCAAATTTTTTGCAATATTGGAAGTGTGAAGCTTTGCTAGTCACTTCCAAAGGATAAACACACAGAGTCTATCCATATTGTGTTCAAAATGACAGATCTGATGAAAATGAGCTAATCCCTAACGTACAAGTAGCTGACCAACGTATCCGGACTGAAATGCAAATGAAGAAAGAAAAAATCCACGCAGTCAGGTGACTGATAGGTTTACAGAGACGTACAAATTGTAACTGATGTAATTGTGCACTGGAAACTCGTCTGGGGAATTTCAAAGTATTTCTAAACATAGGTAGATGGCTAATCCATTTTGACCTGAAGTCAGTTAATGTTAGTAAAATTCTACAACAGAGAACAATTTGGTGATTAATTGTTTTGTCATGTGTCTCTTTTGGTTAACAAAAGATTATACTTTATAAAAAGGGCAAACTAGTGCAAACAGCTTCGAAATTCTTAACAATTTACGTTTCTGTGTCCTTAACGGATTGCGTATCCTTGGCTAATGTCTTTAAACCAAATGGGGACTTAACTTTTCCTGCAGACGTTCTAAACTATTCAGGTTATAGAATAAATAAATATGTAGATGTGTTCCCATTTGACTAGAAAGATTTTGCGGTCAACAGATCCGGATGTAGGAAAGGAAATTCTAATTCCCTGATTATTATTCAGAAAAAATAACTATAAATAATGAGATGGAAAGGACATATTAACTTAAGGAAACCAGGGAACTAAGATTGTAAGCTACAGCATGATTGGATAAAGTGAATGGTAAATAAAGATGAACAAACTCCCCAGGTTGAGGCACTGGTTCAGTTCACAAGTTCTGCTCTTAACTACAGACTTTTAATGTCACAACCACATTTGGGTGGTGGAAATCCCAATTAGTCTGCTTCTGTGTTCCGTTTGGAGTTTCACAGAGTTTTGAAAATGGAACTGTGTATTATGTTTAAGAAATACATACTGTACATACACATACTATACACACACTTTACATATGTGTATATATATATATATATATATATATATATATATATATATATAAACACACACACACACACACACAAAATGTCAAGTAAGCCGTACTCCTCCTCCCAGGTGTTTCTGTGTGTGCAGGTGCTCAGTGTGCCAATGCTATCGGGTCACTAACAATAGAAAAATAGAGATAGCAACGCACTCCACTTCTTCTTGCAGATAAAACTCTTATTGTTACAATGTCAATTATGCAACGTTTCGGGGAGCAATTCCCCTTTCTCAAGCAAACAGTGTGGGCTATTACCCAAAAACAATTCATGGTACATACATTACATCACTTCCTATTTTATAGACACACCCCTCTGAGGCTACATAAGCCAAACCCCTTAGATCTATACTCATAATAGATATTACATAAGACCTAGCCTGTACCCTTATAAACAGGCACATAAACAGTGTCATACATTCGGATACTCAATAATCAGTACATAGGATCAACACGGGATATTGAGGATAATCGACAGAACCCACAAATATACTATATATACACAATCCTATAAAAACACATGAAGATCGTAATCTTTGTTAAGGCCTTTAGGGGAGAGGGAGTTAAGATAATAAATCCACCATACCTCCCTCCTCCTAAGGCACCGTTCCCTATCGCCCCCTCTGGGCGGTCGATGGACAACCTCCAATACACAAAATTTCAATTCATCTTCATGATGAGCTGCTGACACAAAATGTGCCGCTACTGGTAACTTACAATATTTACGTCTGATGGAAGACCGGTGTTGGGAAATCCTTCCCTTTCCCCGGCTGGGTGGTCTCACCCATATATAATAGCTTGCACAGGCATATTATACAGTATACTGAAAAGCTGGATTGACATGTATAAAAGCCTTTCAATTGGAAAACCTCCCTCGTGATAGGATGTTCAAACGAACTGCCCTTAATAACACACATACACTGTGTGCAGGACCGGCAAGGGAACATTCCCCTTGTCAAGAGTTTCCCTTTGGTCTCTTTCGGTAATACTGAATGTACTAATCTATTCCGAAGGGTAAGTCCCCTCCTATATGATGTAATGGGAGGTGTCTTGAATTCCTCACCCATAGGATATGCCTCCTTTAACAGATACCAATGACTTCTAATGACCTTATTGATGGCTTCACTTTCCTTGTGAAAGGAATCCTATGTGATATATTCCGTTTGTTTTCCTTTTTAGTATCACATGACCTCTCTGTAGCAACCTTCAAAATTTGTCGGGGGTACTCCCTCAGTTTGAACTTGTTGCAAATACTCTCTCCTACTTGGATCTTTGACTATACGTTCAACTCTCTTTAGCTGGGATATCGGAAGAGATTTTTTAGTGTGTGTTGGATGAAAACTAGAATATAATAATAACTGGTTGCGATCTGTTGGTTTGGTGAAAAGTTCTGTAGTGAGGCACTCACCCTTCAGTACTTTTACATCAAGAAATGTAATTTCCTTGAAGTCATATTGTAAAGTATACATTATATTGGCATGGAGCTGATTAAGTTGTGCATGAAAATTCTCCAAGTCCGTGACCCCCTCCCTTCCACAAAAGAAGACCTGTTCAAACTGGAAGTATGAGTTATACATTACTATCTGAAGGAGATTGGTGTAGATTGAGGTGAGGTGTAGATTGAGGTGTAGAGACTGCTGACATCCAGAGTAACAAGCAGTGCATCCTTAATGTCTCCAAACGGTACAGAGTATAACTTATTCAAAAAATCTTGAGTATCTCTGACATATGAGTACCCACCTCGAACCAAGGGCGCAAGAACCCTGTCCAACAAGACCGCCATGGGACAACAGATGGAATTCGTCCCCGATACAATAGGACGGCCCGGAGATCGGACAGGGTTCTTGTGCACCTTGGGCAAAATTTAACTGTTAACATATCTTTTAACTCCATTTCTATAATACCTGATTTAACCATGTCACTAAGAAATTTATGTATTTTCCTACCAATGTCCCAAACGGGATCAGAGGGTAACATCTGGTATATACTTATATCCGAAAGCTGGGACATGATCTCAGATATATAGTAAGAAGTATCTAGGATCACGATCGCCCCACCCTTATCGGATGGTTTGATTGTGATCTCCCTATTACATTGAAGTTTATTCAAAGCCTCCCTCTCCTCCCGAGATAAATTAGATCCTACTACAGAATGCTTAGAGTTCTCAACAAGGTCTCGTAGGTCCATCATCACTCTATCCTTATAGGTCTCTATAACCGAATAAGTAGTTGGTGGCACAAACTTTGACTTGGGTCCCATGTTAAAATCGATAGACTTGTTCTCTCCATGTCCTGTGTCACAGTTCCTGATGAAAAGTGAGCCTTCATAAACATGTAAAAGTCAACATCAAGCTGGAAACTATCGAGTTTCTCACTAAGGCAAAAACCCAAACCTTTATTTAATACTGAGAGTTCAATGGTTGTTAGAGACAATTTAGAAAGATCTCTTCTGTTGCTGGCAGGCTCCTGCTCATCGGTACGTCTCGTATTTTTCTTGCCCCCCGCTGGGGCGTTCATCTCCGCCTTGTGATAAAAAAGGATCATTATCATCATGCTCAAATGCCTTTCTATTCCCTCTAATATCATCTGCAGAACGTGCCTGCGTATGGGTAAGTCTATTACTTCCAAACTGTGAGTTAAGCCAATTATACACATTGGCCCGTTCATAGTCAATGCTATCTCTGGTAAATTTCTTACACTTAACCTCCTCTCCCAGCTTTCTATATGTAGCCATTTTGGACTCCTAATCCTCTTTAAGTTTAGACAGTTCTTCTGCAGTAAGGGCCCGTACTAATCCTTCATCAACTTTTTGTAAATCATTAGTAATATTGGCAAGTTCTTTTGGCAAGTCATAATGTAGCTCAATATCCTGTGTTGATCCTATGAACTGATTATTGAGTATCCGAATATATGACACTGTTTATGTGCCTGTTTATAAGGGTACAGGCTAGGTCTTATGTAATAACTATTATGAGTATAGATCTAAGGGGTTGAGCTTATGTAGCCTCGGAGGGTTGAATAAACTTCAATGTAATAGGGAGATCACGATCAATCCATCCGAAAAGGGTGGGGCGATCGTGATCCTAGATACTTCTTACTATATATCTGAGATCATGTCCCAGCTTTCGGATATAAGTATATACCAGATATTACCCTCTGATCCCGTTTGGGACATTGGTAGGAAAATACATACATTTCTTAGGGACGTGGAGAGATCAGGTATTATAGAAATGGAGTTAAAAGATATGTTAACAGTTATATGCTTGTGAAGGTTCTCATTCATCCAGGTCATGGTATATCTGTTGTATTCAATTAGATCAACTGGACTTGAAATGTAGTTCTTGAAGACGTTTCGCTAGTCATCCGACTGGCTTTCTCAATTCAGAATGACTTGTACACGTCATTTGAATTGAGAAAGCCAGTGGATGATGACTAGCGAAACGTCCTCAAGAATACATTTCAAGTCCAGTTGATCTAATTGAATACAACAGATATGTTAACAGTTACATTTCCGGTTACTCCTGTGCTTTACACCTTGCCCAAGGTGCACAAGAACCCTGTCCGACCTCCGGGCCGTCCTATTGTATCGGGGACGAATTCCATCTTTTGTCCCATGGCGGTATTGTTGGACATGGTTCTTGCGCCCTTGGTTCAAGGTGGGTGCTCATATGTCAGAGATACTCAAGATTTTTTGAATAAGTTATACTTTGTACCGTTTGGAGACATTAAGGATGCACTGCTTGTTACTCTGGACGTCAGCAGTCTCTACACCTCAATCCCACATGAGGATGGGA
Organism: Hymenochirus boettgeri; assembly: GCA_019447015.1. NCBI lineage: Eukaryota > Metazoa > Chordata > Amphibia > Anura > Pipidae > Hymenochirus > Hymenochirus boettgeri. The sequence continues at coordinate 247,408,331 of CM033474.1, forward strand.
TTGGGGCATGTGAGAGACTGCTGTCGTTAAGTGGTTTGTACAGCCAGGATGAAATTGAGTTTTTTAAAGGCCTCCTTCAGGTAGTAATGTATAACTCATACTTCCAGTTTGAACAGGTCTTCTATAAACAGTTGAGAGGAACCTCAATGGTTCAAATGTTGCACCAGCATATGCTAATGCTTTTATGCAGACCCAGGAGGACGATCTCGTCTATGTACTTCCACTGTTCCAACAATTTTGTGTGGGATGGTGGAGGTATATAGATGACATGTGGAAGGGAGGGGTCACAGACTTGGAGAATTCTGTGGAAGGGAGGGGTCACAGACTTGGAGAATTTTCATGCACAACTTAATCAGCTCCATGCCAATATAATGTATACTTTACAATATGACTTCAAGGAAATTACATTTCTTGATGTAAAAGTACTGAAGGGTGAGTGCCTCACTACAGAACAGATTGCAACCAGTTATTATTATATTCTAGTTTTCATCCAACACACACTAAAAAATCTCTTCCGATATCCCAGCTAAAGAGAGTTGAACGTATAGTCAAAGATCCAAGTAGGAGAGAGTATTTTCAACAAGTTCAAACTGAGGGAGTACCCCCGACAAATTTTGAAGGTTGCTACAGAGAGGTCATGTGATACTAAAAAGGAAAACAAACGGAATATATCACATAGGATTCCTTTCACAAGGAAAGTGAAGCCATCAATAAGGTCATTAGAAGTCATTGGTATCTGTTAAAGGAGGCATATCCTATGGTTGAGGAATTCAAGACACCTCCCATTACATCATATAGGAGGGGACTTACCCTTCGGAATAGATTAGTACATTCAGTATTACCGAAAGAGACCAAAGGGAAACTCTTGACAAGGGGAATGTTCCCTTGCCGGTCCTGCACACAGTGTATGTGTGTTATTAAGGGCAGTTCGTTTGAACATCCTATCACGAGGGAGGTTTTCCAATTGAAAGGGTTTTATACATGTCAATCCAGCTTTGCAGTATACTGTATAATATGCCTGTGCAAGCTATTATATATGGGTGAGACCACCCAGCCGGGGAAAGGGAAGGATTTCCCAACACCGGTCTTCCATCAGACGTAAAAATTGTAAGTTACCAGTAGCGGCACATTTTGTGTCAGCAGCTCATCATGGTTGTCCATCGACTTCCCAGAGGGGGCGATAGGGAACGGTGCCTTAGGAGGAGGGAGGTATGGTGGATTTACCGTCTTAACTCCCTCTCCCCTAAAGGCCTTAACAAAGATTACGATCTTCATGTGTTTTTATAGGATTGTGTATATATAGTATATTTGTGGGTTCTGTTGATTATCCTCAACATTCTGTGTTGATCCTATGTACTGATTATTGAGTATCCGAATGTATGACACTGTTTATGTGCCTGTTTATAAGGGTACAGGCCAGGTCTTATGTAATACCTATAATGAGTATACGTAGATCTAAGGGGTTTGGCTTATGTAGCCCCGGAGGGGTGTGTCTATTGGGTATAAAATAGGAAGTGATGTAATGTATGTACCATAAATTTTTTTGGGTAATAGCCCACACTGTTTGCTTGAGAAAGTGGAATTGCTCCCCGAAACGTTGCACATGTGACAGTGTAACAATACAAGTTTTATCTGCAAGAAGAAGTGGAGTGCGGTGCTATCTCTCTCTCTCTCTCTCTCTCTCTCTCTATATATATATATATATATATAGAGAGAGAGAGAGAGAGAGATAGATAGATAGATAGATAGATAGATAGATAGATAGATATAGATATATATATATATATACATGGTACATACACATACTATACACACACTGTACATATATATATATACTGTACATACACATACTGTACATACACATACTATACATACACATACTGAACACACACTGTACACACACACACACACATATATATATATATATATATATATATACTGTACAAACACATATTGTACACACACACTGTACATACACATGCTGAACGCACACAGTACATATATATACTGTACATACACATACTATACACATACTGTTCATACACATACTGTACACACACTGTACATACACATACTGTACACATACTGTTCATACACATATACATACTGTACACACATATAATCTACTTACACCTACTATACACACACTGTACATACACATACTGTACACACACTGTACATACACATACTGTACATCATACGTTCATACAACATCTACATACTGTACACACATATACTCTACTTACACATACTATACACACACTGTACATACACATACTGTACATGCACTGTACATATACATACTAAACACAGTCTATCTACATACTTATACTGTACACATAATGTACATACACATACTCTACCCATGCTGTTCACATACTGTACATAAACATACTGTACACATAATGTACATACACATACTGTACACATACTGTAAATATACATACTTTACACATACTGTACATGCACATACCGTGCGGATAATGTACATACACATAATGTACACATATACACACTGTACACATACACACACTGTACATACACATACTGTTCATACACATACTGTACACACACTGTACATACAGATATTGTACACATACTGTTTTATACACATGCACATACTGTATACACACAGTCTTCTTACACATAATGTACAGATGATGTACATACACATACTGTTCATACACATACTTTACACATACTGTACATACTGTATGCATAATGTAAATACACACTCTAAACACATACACATACTGTACACACACATACTGTACATACACATACTGTGCACACACATACTGTAAATACACATACTGTACACACACATATTGTACATACACATACTGTACACACACATATTGTACATACACATACCTGAGATCCAGAACCCATAGCCAAGGATTCTAAAGGTGTTGGTAAATAAAGGTAATATATATATGTAATTCAGATGTTTTCCAATAATTGACATGACCATTACTGCCTCCCAGGAACGTAGTGAACAAGGGAGCAGGAAATGTCAGATGGGCCCAGAATTTATACTCTCCCACAGATACAAGGGCAACCACATAAACAACACAATAATAGGGGCCTATTATTTCTAGTTGCACCACTGATGAATGGCCTGATTTATTTTTTCAGCCTCATTTGATGAATACTGTGAAAGGTATTTTATGAGCATTTTGACTCACAACATGCGGGATGGGGTGCTGGTGCTGCCATGTCTGGGCCCACCAAGTCTGGATCCTTGATTTATTCTTTCAACTCCATTTGATGAATGCTGCTAGCACACAGTAAACAACACAAGATGGGGGGCACCATTCTTTCTGGTTCCACCCTTGATGAGTGCGTTGATGTGAAATCTGTATTACACATCTGTTGGGGCATGTATTAGTAAGAGCCACTCGGCTCTCTACCTTCAATAATACCATGGCGAAGAGACCTTGCAAGGCTTCCAAATGAAAGCCAACTCTCAGTATCTGCATACTACACCCTTAATGCAAACCAATGGCAAGATATGTGTCTACGTCAGTATATCCTATCAGTAATCAATTTAATATTTCCATCTGCCTATCTAGCACTATACATTATCCGCTATATCACTTGCACCCACGCTTTCCCACTGTGTACAGCATTTCGATGCACATACAATAATAATATTTGTCTATTACAGCAGGTTCAGCTGACGAGAACTCGAGAGGGAAGTTTAATAATGGAAGAATGTTCAAACAGTCTCTTTATTATTCTTTATTTAACCCAGTTCTCCAAGTACACACAGTCGCTCTGGATATCCAGTGAAACTGCAAATGAAATACCAGCCCCAATCACGCTGCCGAAAGTAAAAATAACAAAACAATCTCTACCAAAAACATTCGAGCCATCACATCTTATCTCTGAAGCTGCGAGTCCTTCAAGATCATTTTTAATTAAGCAGACCCCTGTAACCCTTGATAATAAAAGAAAGCTGTACGCATCTCTCAAATGAGGCCCAAAGAATCTGTGCTGGAATTCCCAGTAATTCAAAAAATTAGAGCCTGAGATATCAGCCGATCTCGGAATATCTGAACGCAATCCAAGTGATAATGTGAAACCATCAGAGGAAAGAGAATCTATTAAAAAACCCAAGACATTGAAAATCAAATCGCAAGGCTGGTTATTTAAAACAGCTGCTGGAGAAATGTCTTCTTGCATACCTATATAATTAATCTAAGCTTTGTGACATGTTAGATGTCTGTGGCTTGGAATTCTTCCAAATTTATGCCACAGCTCATGACGAGCCTGTCTAATGGGTCCAGCTTGCACGGACTTTCTGGTTATTTTGCTGGTAAATAAGACTATAAGATAGGAATACTTACCTTATACTGTATATGCTACATGATACCTTCAGGTTATTTCTCTGGTTTTGTTTGTAGGGTTGGTTTGTTAAATAACACAATGTTATCTACATTACAGTAAAGAATGTTTTTTGGTTATCAAGAAGGGTTCCAAGAGATATTGGTAGTGGTTCCATGAGAGGTTGGTAGGGCTTCCATGAGAGGTTGTCAGGGGTTCTATGAGAGACTGCCAGGGGTTCTATGAGTTGTTGCTAGGGGTTCCAGGAGAGGTTGTACTTGCTAGGGGTTCCGTGAGAGGTTGCTAGAAGGTCCATAAGAGGTTGCTAGGAGTTCCATGATATGTTGCTAGGAGGTCCATGAGAGGTTTCTAGGGCTTCCATGAGAGGTTGTCAGGGGTTCTATGAGTTGTTGCTAGGGGTTCTATGAGAGGTTGTACTTGCTAGGGGTTCCGTGAGAGGTTGCTAGAAGGTCCATAACAGGTTGCTAGGAGTCCATGATATGTTGCTAGGAGGTCCATGAGAGGTTTCTAGGGCTTTCATGAGAGGTTGTCAGGGGTTCTATGAGAGGTTGCTAGGAGTTCCTCGAGTGACAGTGTCAGAACAACTCTTGTTTTGAATTTGGGCACAAAAGTTGGGTTTTTTTCCATTTATATATTTATAGATTTTTTTTTATTTGGAGAAATTGTGTAAATTGATAAACTGATGACCAAGAAAGTGAAAGAATCATCGAAATCTATAATAATTGTGTAAGTCAATGTTCGCGAGACATAACAACATTCCTTCAAGGGTTGCCAAGGGTACAGGTTGAGAAACAGCATTCAAGATGTTACATATTGAATTTAACTTCTACCAAAGGTGCTGGTTCCTCATCATCTGCACAGGCTTAGGATCACAAAACCAATGGAGCCCCATGTTGGTAAATCAGAAATTTTAATACCTGAAATACACACAGGGAGATTCAATAAAAGCTCTTATCGTGTAAAATGGTGCTAATTTTGCCCCAACCAATCAGAACTTATTTAACATTTGAAAACTAAAATCTGATTGGTTGGGGCAAAATTAGCACCATTTTAAACGATAAGAACTTTTATTGAATAACCCTGCTAGTCTTTTCAAGCAGGAAGTGTCCATTGGTCATTTACATTTGAGCCTTAGTTTCACTATATATTATAGCAAATGATACACCATTAGACAGCATCACACTATTACAGGTTATATAATAGTCATTTACATTTTGGCCATTGACTTCCTATGTGATTTGTAAACTATTATTATAGCTACTAGTATTTGACAATATATAGATAGTTCCCAGGCACACTGGGTTCAAACATCAAGAAGTCTTTGAACCCAGTGTGCCCAGGAACTATCTATATATTGTCAAATTATAGGGTGTACGAGAAGGAATTACACAACCTGGTGGCACCTTGGACTGTGAATTGACTCTTTTACCCTGGATGAGTGCAGAAATCCCTATGCATATATTGCTAAGCTACTAGTATTTGAAATAAACCATTTTAATTGCAAAGTTCTGCTTTACATTGAATTAAAAGGATGTCCACCCCCAAAATAACACTTCATGTCTGGACAGAGAACCCTCCACCCAAACCCTAAAACAGTAATAATAACACTGCCCAGAGGCACACACAGTCTGTCCAAACCCTGCCGCATCTGAACACTATCTCCCGGCTCTTCTGGGTAGACCCTTCAATAACAGCTGTGACAGAATCATAATTTGTCATTTTGAGGGCAGAGATTACACTTTGCTTTCCATTTACTGCATCTTCTTCTCAGCAAAATCTTGGTTACAAAAATTGGTTCCCTTCAAAATAATGTCCGTTTCAGCCAACTCACAAATGGGAATAAATCTGTTCTTGATGCAGTAGAACATTCGCCATTTAAAATAAAAACTCCTGTATCACTGTCATCTTTACAGGTCTGTCTGGTACCAAATTCTGATCTGAGTTCAATGATTTGCAATAACAGGAGAGGATTTTAAAAAAATAGTTTTTTTACAGGGTGTCCGTGGCCCCAGATCACCAGTCAGACATTCCTAAGAGACCACAGTGTTAATGGATAGTTCCAATGGAACGCTTGGATTTTTGGATTGAGGAATGGTTTTTGATAATTATAGAAATTCCGAAAATTGGAGAAATAGCATATACGCAAACCCTCAATTTGGAATATTGGGAAATTATCGAATATATGATGCGGAAACACGAAAAAGCTCGCATGGGAAGAAAGGTTTTTTCCCTAAGTTTTCTTCATTTGTATGTGTTCCCCAGACCAATTCCCAGGCCTCTGAGCCATTTACACTAACTCTCTATTGCTATTTATATCTTGAATTTAATCAGAATTTTGGGATTTTTAAACTCCCATTAACTTTTGCGTTTTTTTTTTAAATCTGGAAACTTTGCAGTTCCATTCATCTTTAGTGATATTATTAATTATTAATTAATAATTATTATTAATATTTGATTTGGGAGTACCAGCCAGGGAGGCAATACTTAGCTTGCCCTGTCAATCTCTAAATGATATCGTTAGTGTGGCTCCAAGGTCATAGATAGAACCCAACACATTAGACATTCTTAATGGGCCTCTGATGCAAATACAGTTTAGGAGATTTTATTCTCTCTGATCTCCCACAGCTCTAAGGACAGGTCATGTTCACATTGTTATTCATAGGTTGTAGTTGGGTCACAGGTGTACAAGACATCAGGTCAACACAAGGTAAGAGTCAACACAACATTACATCTTAAAGCCACTCAGATATGAAGATACCGATATACTGACCTGGACAATGAGGAGGTCATTCTCTCCAGACTCTGTCAGTAATTACTGAGTAAATGATATGATCAGATCAATGGCCAACGTGTTGTCACTTTGAACCCAGAAAACCCTAAATAATAATGTGTTTAGCATAAGTAAGATCACACTGAGGAGTAAGATAAATATAATTATGGCTACTTAAGACCCGGGATGACATCCGGTTATACACAGCACATTTTCTTTTTATTAACGTTTAATATGGGAAATGTATTCCCACTTCAGGGCATAGAGGTACCTAGAGAAGGTGTATAGAACTTCCACAAACTTCAAAACAGTTTAAGTGAAAGAAAAACTTCTTCATTTAGATGATTTAAGGAAACGAAGATTGTAAAGCCAGGGAAAATGGCAGGTTTTTAGCTGGAAAGCCTGTGCTATTAATCTGTGGCAACCAACCATACATTATCTAACTAATAACCTAGTAAATAGCTCATTTCTAATTGGTTGCTGCAAATCTATAGCTTGTACACTGCTTGTGGCATTAGCTACACGTCATGTTGAAGGGAATAACCTGGCCTCCTTGCATTTTGTTTTATTTTAGTTGCCCGCCATTTCCCAAAGATTGAACCAAGGTCAAATGGTGAATAAAAAATTGTGTATAATACAGCTCTTGTGGAAATGTGAAATTCCTATTATGTAATGGGCATACATTGGTGGCATATGTGACATATAGTGTTAGTATGTTCATATTCTACAAATATTTCTAAATAAAATGGTGTCTCTTTTTGATAACTGTCATCTGCGAATCCAGGGTGTAACTACCAGGGGAGCAGGCCTTGCAATCGTGGTGGGTGCCCGGGAGCCAAGGGGGCCCTATCTTCTTATTTTTCCCATGACCAATATAGCCTCCTTCCAGGAAAACACTGTAGATGAAGCAGGGATAGGGCCTATCATAGTTCTGCTGGAGGCAGTGATTCCTAGTTACAATCTATGGAAAAGTAAAGTAAAAAGTGATTTATGTATTTTAATAAGAGGCTGTAATCATTGGAAGCTTTCAACCCACTAATTACTTTAAGCGTTCCCAAGGTTGGTATGTGACTTTATTACCTTAGCTCAGGTAATAGCACATATTAAGTCCTTTGATACATCTGGCTTTTTTTTTACAAACAACCTGTTGGGTATGAGAATTTCCCAGTAGGGTTACCAAACCGAGATTAACCTGGACTTAATCTGTATCCTTGCCTAAACATACAAAGTCTCTTTTTTTACTACTGAGCCTCCTAATCCCAAAATAATATCTAGCTGTCATATATATCCAAGCACTAGATATAACGCTATGTAAACAAACACATTGTTCAGGTATAGGTTTTTAAAGCCCTCTCGGAAATCAATGTGTGTACAATCTATATTACAACTGCGCTACCTTGAATGTTAGATCAACTGGAAGTTTGCTAAACGTCCGACTGGCTTTCTCAATTCCCATTTCTGTACATACAGGCTGCTCAGCACCTTTAGTGGAGAGGGGAGGGGGAAGCGATCCGGAGAAATTCCACAACACAATAGACCAAGACCAATAGGATTGCTCTCTGCGACTATGGTTAAGCGATCTGACCAGAAGGATAATTTATCAAGGTCAGTTTCATTATGCACACATTTAAGATTGTCAATTGATGCAAATGTTACAATCTATGAAATGTGTGTACATAGCTTTGGTCAACACATGCCAACATCTCTGTAATAGAAGTATGGGTGTTATATGCAAGCATTGGTGTAACTAGGAATCACTGGGCCCCCCAGCAAAACTGCTTCATCCACAGGGGCTTTCTGGGAGGAGGATATATCTGTCATAGGAAAAATAATAAGATGTGGGCCCCTTGGCTCCTCTGCGGTTGCCCCCCTGCTCCCCTTGTAGTTATGACCTTGAATGCAAGCAAGAACCCCCAAATGCTAACATTTCTCAGTGTGGGCATATAGAGATATCAGGCCATATAGCAAAATGCCTTAAATCCTAATATATGTATAATAAACATGAATCATATTAAACCCAATATATATATATAGACAAAATAAAACACATGTGAAATATATTTAAACTTTAAAAAAAAATCCGATGCAGCAGTTACAGAATCAATTCTTCTCACAAACGGACGTTCTGAATAGTTTATGTCAGTTCAGCCATATCTGCTTAATGTTCGAATTGCTAATGTACCCGGTGTCTGCAATCGCTTTGTTTTTTAGCATTTGGAATAGACCACACACGCTTTGGAAAATGTTGGGATTCTGTTTAAGTCAAGAGAACCACTGGGACCAAAGAGAATGATGGATTTATACTTAGAAATGGTCAATAATGTGTCATGGTCGGTTGAAGAAAGAAAGAAAAAAATCTGATCACGTTTCCCTCAAGCGTCTCTTTAAAAATGATCATTATAAAATAAGTGGCCATATCCTAAACAACCTAGTTGTAGGCATTATTTATTGCCTTGGTTTCCTCTATAGTGGAGGGTAAACATCCAAATATTTTACGGTGCAAACTGCAAATAAATTATTAAACCAAGATTTTCTCAATACTAACCTTTCTCTCCTGCTCTCCTGGGTCCATATATCCTGCCTTGAAGTCCTCTGGTCAATCAACAATGACTTACGACGGCTGCCTAAGCCAGCTGTTTTATGGACGTACAAGCTCACATAGAGCTCACAAAGACATAAAAGAGTGGACAGAGAGCACCCAGGGGCTGAAAGGTCAGATATTTGGACTACAGAGCGTCAGGGAGAAATGTTCCTATTGCAAAAATGGGGCTTTGGGTTGTGTGTATTTGTATTTTGCGTCTGTGTGGCCTGGGTTTAAAAAGTGCATCTTCTCATTGTACCTTTCTGATACTGTCCATTTATAGAAGTGGATGTTAGACATACAGATAATATTGGTATTCCAGTCCATCTGTACAGCAGATGTGATCGTGTGGTTTTATGGCAAGAAATAAAGACACTGGCTGTATGTTGGTATGAATACCAGTAATGGCAACTACTGAGTCAATATGCCATGCCAAAATACATTACAAAATAAACCAATTGGAAAAGTCCATTTGTGCATCACCTAATTTTGGAAGCTGTGTGATAATGATCCTGACACACGTGGCGATTAGACAAGATGTATACAAAAATAAAGCCCCATTAAAACTAGGAATGTATTAAGTTAAACATAGAAAAAAGCCGGGGTTCTGTGTTGGAATCAATTTTATCAAATGTTTTTAGCAATGAATAAAACTTGGCTATTGAGAGAAAGGTCTCTGTGTTTGTTGATTGTGTCTCTAAAATCCCTGTGCTACTAAAGATAGATCTTCAGATCTCTGTTGTTAAAGGACCCAGGAGTTCTAGTAGGTAACAGGCTTATGTTGGCCAAACACTTATCTGGTATGACTCCTGCTGATGTTCTCATGATGTTCCAAAACCTGCCTGGGCTGATCCTTTTGGGATAGACATTGTGCTGTAATGTTCATTGCAAATGAATGGTCAATGCCAAGGAACACTGGACTGCTAGACAGTCTGATTTATTACATTGTTAAATGTTGAATATACAAAAAGTAACAAAAAAGAACCAGACTCAAAGTCAGGCAAGTCCCCAACCTGAACGCAGGGAATAAATCCTCCCAGCGGCACTCAAATACCATAAAACCCCCAAATTTGAAACAGTTTAGCAAGGGCAACTAAAGAACCCAATATGTTGCTGAACAAGATTGAACCAGCTTTGTGCAAATATACAATATAACCTTTAATCATAGTTGCATGTATCTAAATACATCTATACACATATAATGCCAGAATAAGGATATAATACAATATAAATACAAAATTGGAACTGGACATAAAAAAGTCCCCTGAATAAAATTCAGATATAAGTTAATGGATACGTTGTTAGAATACCAAACTGAAAGGGGGGATGGAAAAAGGTTCCATGTGGAAAAATGAATGTTCCAGCGTGGATGCAAAAATGGCTACTGGTAAACAATAGCACCAGATAATGTAAGTTCGTAGCAAGCAGGTAAGTAAATATCAAAAAAAGTGTTACAATCATCATATCCAAAGGGACAGTCCGTGCACTTGTAGCAGAAGGGGAACAGCTGTCACATTTAGATTCCCATCACCATAGCGCTACATATAGCCCGTCATAAAGCATAGATGTTAAAGCTGGTCCTGATAGGTATGAGTTAATGAATATGCAGGCGGATGATAGGTATAATGATATTAGAAATAGTCATATTTAATGATATTAGAAAGAATATAATAAACAATAGATAGTGTCCCGAACAACCATTTTTCCAATTTGACTTACCCCATATTAGAAAGGATAGCTAGCAGCCAAGATGTTATAAGCGTAATTTTGAAAGCACAATGAGAGACAAAATGGAGAGATCTCACCACCATGGATTCATATATGAAAGTCCCGTGCTCCACATAAACACTGTGTTCCATACTGTACAGCCAACCTGTAGTATCTGTAACCTGCTAAGCTTGCAAACTTTAGAAATCCCCAATGGAGTTCATCAAGCTGCACATGGACTCCAATTCCAATGCATCCAGGCCAACAACACCCTCACTTAACCAATTGGTGTGCGTACCTGTGTCAGGTTGGGGGGTACAAAAATAACTTTTTTGGTGAATGGTCAAAATTCGTTTTTTGACTATAGGCACCCTTTAAATATGGCTGCCACAGGAATGAAAGGGTAGGTAAGTCAGTGTGTGTACCTGTGTCTGTGTGGGGGTTGGTGGAATCCATGTTTGTGTTTATGACCATACAACTAACTTTTATTGATGATAGATCAAAAATTTTTTTGACTATAGTTACCCTTTAAGTATGGCTGCCACAGGAATGGAAGGGAAGATCAGTAGGTGTGTGTACTTGTGTCTGTGTGGGAGTTGGGGGTTTCAGTGTTTATGTTTATGACCATGAAACTAACTGTTTTAATCACGACCCTAAAATCTCGAAAATATCCATAGCAGATAATATAGCCGATAACATCGATCCTTAGCTTCTCCTATGTGTCCCCCACATCTGTACCAAAGTTCGTGTCTCTAGCTCAAAAACTGTAGGAGGTGATACAGTCCAAAAAAACAGAAGACTAAAACAGAACATACAAAATTGTAGATTGCATCTTATTACTCAAGATCACTCTTGGTTAATTAAAACGAAAACACAATAAAAACCAATCATTGTGTATTTAGTGCCATTTATATGATAAAAATATATTTGGTAACAATAAATATTGATTAATAATGATTGACAGGACATATGATAAGATATCTTGGGTGTGGTTATTTAAGATAACAATATTACAGGAATTAATGCACTTGGCAGTCATTATACTAAATCCTTCCAGAGGTACAATTTGGTATATGCAGGATTGTATTTCCGTAGACTAAGGCTCTATTTGAATTATTTGTTATGGGGAAATGATTTGCAGTGTGATTGTGAGTATTTGTTGGCCAACCCCATGGGATTGTGGAATACAGCATATCCAAGGGTGCACAGGCACCTTAGCGCAATTGATTTTGGGTATCTGTTTAATCTATGCTATAAGAAACCAACTAAAGGTGGGTACACACTGTACCAATTGTAAGATTCCGTCTATTATCTTTGACAGATGGGAGTAACACCAGTCACACGTTCTTCCTATATAAATTAAATATAAAGTATAGGGAGAATGTTCATGACTGCCATACAACCTACGATCGTGGCCAACTCCTTATATCATAGTACAGGGGGCTGACCGCAAACGAGGGAACGTGGAATGTTCGTTGGCCTCGGAAACTATAATTTCCCTTTGTGTACCCAGCTAAAGGGAGGTTGATGGTTAAACAATGATGCACCCAATCAGTACTTGATTGAAACTAGATCAGGGGTAGCAATCGAACTAACTGCCTTGCACCATTGATCTCAAGAAGACATCATCTTAAATACTGTGCTCAGAACAGTGCAAGCACACAGAAGCGTGGCATTAACGCGTCTAATTTTTGGATTTTTTGGTTTTCTTATATATGATTTTTCGATTGAAGTTCCAAGTTTGGATCTGCTGTTTTTGAAACCGGCAGTCTTGAACTTATTGAGGTTTGTTTGGAAACATCACTGGTTTCATCATTTTATAGGCTAACTTGAAGGACAATTATACTCACCACCACCCTCGCTCCTCTTCTTCCTCTCAAGTAGTTACCAGGGGTAGGACCTAAACCGCTAAGTCCTCACCTCTGGGTACTTTGCCAAAGAAGAATGTAGTTTCCTCGGGTTTTTGGTCCTCTTCTGCAGACAGCGATGTAGCCAATGGGAAGACACGCGCTCTGCAGAAGCCTATCTTCCCATGGCTACATCACGGACTGTCACTGGCAGAAGGGGGGAACAGAGTGGAGCGCCAAGGGAAACTTTGAATAAGTTATCAGTAGTTGTTGGCATTATCCAGGGGTGAGGTTTTAGTGATTTGTACTTTGCAGCTATGAACGGGGAAAGAGGAGTATAGTTGTGCTTTAGATGTGTTGTCTGTTATTCATATTCTAATAGTGTAAATTTACTCCAACAAGGTTATCATTATTTCATCTATACAAATGTTGACATTAGCAAATCACTTTATTACACCAAGACTTCTGATTGGTGTTCCAGTTCCCTAAACAGAAATCTTGATAGTAAGCAGTTCTTTGATTTATGATCAGCTGTTTGTTCACTTTAATTTCTAGAAAATGGTCCTCAGAAGAGTCAGAAGTCATAGTTTCCTACATATACAAGTAAGTCAGGTGATATCAGCATTGGACCGTATTGTACACTAAGCACAACTGCAAGAGCAAGGGTATTGGTTAAGATATTCCGTGATGCAAACATGCAATTGATGTCCATTGTATCAAACTATTGTGTTCTACATTAAGGTGACTGAACCCTATAAGGGCTATACAATGTCACCTGCAGTGTCTACAAGTAGCGTTTCTCTAGCATCAACATATGGAACGGCTCAGTGTGCTGCTCGTGTAAAGTAGCTTTAGTCACATAGGTGCACAGTTTCCATTATTTGGTCACGTGATGTGCACAGACGTGCACAGTTCCCATGATTTGGTCAATGTCCGTGCACAGTCCAGTGATTTGGTCACCATTGTGCACAGTTTCCATTATTTGGTCACTGGACGTGCAGTTCCATGATTGTTCACTGTACTTGCACATTTTCGGTGATTTGGTCACTGTACATGCACAGTTTCCATGATTTGGTCACCGTGCATGGCTAAAGTAACGTTTCTCTAGCGGCGAACATTGTTTCCATGATTTGGCACAGTATAGAGTTTTCATGATTTGGTCACTGTTCGTTCAGTTTCCATGATTTGGTCACTGTACTTGCACAGTTTCCGTGATTTGGTCACTGTACGTGCATTTTCCGTGATTTGGTCACTGTACGTGCAGTTTCCATGATTTGGTCAATGAATTGCGCAGTTTCCGTGATCTGGTCACTGTACGTGCAGTTTCCGTGATTTGGTCACTGTATGTGCACAGTTTTAGTGATTTGGTCACTGTATGTGCACAGTTTCTGTGATTTGGTCACTGTACGTGCACAGTTTCAGTGATTTGGTCACTATACGTGCAGTTTTCGTGATTTGGTCACTGTACGTGCAGTTTCCGTGATTTGGTTACTGTACGTGCACAGCTTCCATGATTTAGTCATGTACTTGCACAGTTTCTGTGATTTGGTTGCTGTACGTGCAGTTTCCATGATTTATTCACTGTACTTGCAAATTGCGTGATTTGGTTACTGAACGTGCAGTTCCATTATTTGGTCCCTGTATTGCAGTTTCCGTGATTGGTCACTGTATGTGCAGTTTCAGTGATTTGGTCACTGTACGTGCAGTTTCAGTGATTTGGTCTGTACGTGAACAGTTTGTGATTTGTTCACTATACGGGCAGTTCGTTATTTGGTACTGTACTTGAACAGTTTCCGTGATTTGGTACTGTATGTGCACAGTTTCTGTGATTTGGTCACTATACGTGCACAGTTTCCGTGATTTGGTCACTGTACGTGCACAGTTTCCCTGATTGGTCACTATACGTGCAGTTTTCGTGATTTGGTCACTGTACGTGCAGTTTCTGTGATTTGGTTACTGTACGTGCACAGCTTCCATGATTTAGTCACTGTACTTGCACAGTTTCTGTGATTTGGTTGCTGTACGTGCAGTTCATGATTTATTCACTGTACTTGCAAATTGCGTGATTTGGTTACTGAAAGTGCAGTTTCCATTATTTGGTTCTGTATTTGCAGTTTCCGTGATTTGGTCACTGTATGTGCAGTTTCAGTGATTTGGTCACTGTACGTGCAGTTTCAGTGTTTGGTCACTGTACGTGAACAGTTTGTGATTTGTTCAATATACGGGCAGTTTCCATTATTTGGTCACTGTACTTGAACAGTTTCCGTGATTTGGTCACTGTATGTGCACAGTTTCTGTGATTTGGTCACTATACGTGCACAGTTTCCGTGATTTGGTCACTGTACGTGCAGTTTCCCTGATTTGGTCACTGTACGTGCATAGTTTGTCATTTGGTTACTGTACGTGCACAGTTTGTCATTTGGTTACTGTACGTGCACAGTTTGTGATTTGGGGCCCTATTTATAAAAAATCGTTATCGTTATCGGAAAATACCGATCGTTATCGTAAAATAACGACCGGGTTTTTACCGATAACGACCGTTATTTACCGATAACGACCGTTATTTACCGATATCGTTAAATACCGGTCGTTATTTACCGATAACGGTAATAATGATTGACAGGACATATGATAAGATATCTTGGGTGTGGTTATTTAAGATAACAATATTACAGGAATTAATGCACTTGGCAGTCATTATACTAAATCCTTCCAGAGGTCACCATTTGGTATATGCAGGATTGTATTTCCCTTGTAGACTAACAAGGCTATTTGAATTATTTGTTATGGGGGAAATGATTGCAGTGTGATGTGAGTATTTGTATGGCCAACCCCATGGATTGTGGAATACAGCATATCCAAGGGTGCACAGGACCTTAGCTGCAATTGATTTGGGGTATTGTTTAATCTATGCTATAAGAAACCAAACTAAAGGTGGGTACACACCTGGACCAATCTGTAAGATCTGTCTATTATCTTTGACAGATGGGAGTACACACAGTCACAATCGTTCTTCCTATATAAATATATATTAAAGTATAGGGAGAATGTTCATGACTGCCATACAACCTACGATCGTGGCCAACTCCTTTATTCATAGTACAGGGGGCTGACCGCAACAAGAGGGAACGTGGAATGTTCGTTGGCCTCGGAAACTATAATTCCCTTTGTGTACCCAGCTAAAGGGAGGTTGATGGTTAAACAATGATGCACCCAATCAGTACTGATTGAAACTAGATCAGGAGGTAGCAATCGAACTTAACTGCCTTGCACCATTGATCTCAAGAAGACATCATCTTAAATACTGTGCCACGAACAGGCAAACACACAGAGACGTGCGCATTAAAGCGTCTAATTTTTGGATTTTTTGGTTTTCTTATATATGATTTTCGATTGAAGTTCCAAGTTTGGATCTGCTGTTTTTGAAACCGGCAGTTCTGAACTTTATTGAGGTTTGTTTGGAAACCATCACTGGTTTCATCATTTATAGGCTAACTTGAAGGACAATTACTCACCACCACCCTCGCTCCTCTTCTTCCTCTCATTAGTAGTTACCAGGGTTAGGACCTAAACCGCTAGTCCTCACGTTGGGTACTTTGCCTAAAAGCAGAATGTAGTTTCCCTCGGGTTTTTGGTCCTCTTCTGCAGACAGCGATGTAGCCAATGGGAAGACACGCGCTCTGCAAAGAAGCCTATTTCCCATTGGCTACACACGGACTGTCACTGGAGAAGGGGGGAACAGAGTGGAGCGCCAAGGGAAACTTTGAATAAGTATAAGTAGTTGTTTGGCAAATTATCCAGGGGTGAGGTTTTAGTGATTAGTACTTTGCAGCTATGGAACGGGGAAAAGAGGAGTATAGTTGTGCTTTAAGATGTGTCTGTCTGTTTATTCATATTCTAATAGTGTAAATTTACTCCAACAAGGTTATCATATTTTCATCTATACAAATGTTGACATTAGCAAATCACTTTTATTACCATCAAGACTTCTGATTGGTGTCTCCAGTTCCCTAAACAGAAATCTTGATAGTGAAGCCAGTTTCTTTGATTTATGATCAGCTGTTTGTTCTACTTATATAATTCTAGAAATGGTCCTCAGAAGAGTTAGAAGTCATAGTTTCCTACATATCACATAGTAAGTCAGGTGATATCAGCATTGGACCGTATTGTACACTAAGCACAACTTGCAAGAGCAAGGGTATTGGTTAAGATATTCCGTGATGCAAACATGCAATTGATGTCCATTGTATCAAACTATTGTGTTCTACATTAAGGTGACTGAACCCTATAAGGGCTATACAATGTCACCTGCAGTGTCTACAAGTAGCGTTTCTCTAGCATCAAACATATGGAACGGCTCAGGTTGTGCTTCGTGTAAAAGTAGCTTTAGTCACCCATAGGTGCACAGTTTCCATTATTTGGTCACTGTATGTGCACGTACGTGCACAGTTCCCATGATTTGGTCAAGTCCGTGCACAGTCCAGTGATTTGGTCACCATTGTGCACAGTTTCCATTATTGGTCACTGTACGTGCAGTTTCCATGATTTGTTCACTGTACTTGCACATTTTCGTGATTTGGGCACTGTACATGCACAGTTTCCTGATTTGGTCACCGTGCATGGCTACAAGTAAAGTTTCTCTAGCGGCGAACATCTGTTTCCATGATTTGGCCACTGTATATGCAGTTTCATGATTTGGTCACTGTTCGTTCAGTTCCATGATTTGGTCATGTACTTGCACAGTTTCCGTGATTGGTCACTGTACGTGCATTTTCCGTGATTTGGTCACTGTACGTGCAGTTTCCATGATTTGGTCACTGTAATTGCGCAGTTTCCGTGATCTGGTCACTGTACGTGCAGTTTCCGTGATTTGGTCACTGTATGTGCACAGTTTCAGTGATTTGGTCACTGTATGTGCACAGTTTCTGTGATTTGGTCACTGTACGTGCACAGTTTCAGTGATTGGTCACTATACGTGCAGTTTTCGTTATTTGGTCATGTACGTGCAGTTTCGTGATTTGGTTATGTACGTGCAACGCTTCCATGATTTAGTCACTGTACTGACCGTTTCTGTGATTGGTTGGTACGTGCAGTTTCCATGATTTATTCACTGTACTTGCAAATTTGCGTGATTTGGTTCTGAACGTGCAGTTTCCATTATTTGGTCCCTGTATTTGCAGTTCCGTGATTTGGTCACTGTATGTGCAGTTTCAGTGATTTGGTCACTGTACGTGCAGTTTCAGTGATTTGGTACTGTACGTGAACAGTTTGGATTTGTTCACTATACGGGCAGTTTCCGTTATTTGGTCACCTGACATTGAAACGTTTCCGTGATTTGGTCACTGTATGTGCACAGTTTCTGTGATTTGGTCACTATACGTGCACAGTTTCCGTGATTTGGTCACTGTACGTGCACAGTTTCCCTGATTGGTCACATACGTGCCGTTTTCGTGATTTGGTCACTGTACGTGCAGTTTCTGTGATTTGGTTACTGTACGTGCACAGCTTCCATGATTTAGTCACTGTACTTGCACAGTTTCTGTGATTTGGTTGCTGTACGTGCAGTTTCCATGATTTATTCACTGTACTTGCAAATTGCGTGATTTGGTTACTGAACGTGCAGTTTCCATTATTTGGTCCCTGTATTTGCAGTTTCCGTGATTTGGTCACTGTATGTGCAGTTTCAGTGATTTGGTCACTGTACGTGCAGTTCAGTGATTTGGTCACTGTACGTGAACAGTTTGTGATTTGTTCACTATACGGGCAGTTTCCATTATTTGGTCATGTACTTGAACAGTTTCCGTGATTTGGTCACTGTATGTGCACAGTTTCTGTGATTTGGTCACTATACGTGCACAGTTTCCGTGATTTGGTCACTGTACGTGCAGTTTCCCTGATTTGGTCACTGTACGTGCATAGTTTGTCATTTGGTTACTGTACGTGCACAGTTTGTCATTTGGTTACTGTACGTGCACAGTTTGTGATTTGGGGCCCTATTTATAAAAAATCGTTATCGTTATCGTAAAATACCGATCGTTATCGTAAAATAACGACCGGGTTTTTACCGATAACGACCGTTATTTACCGATAACGACCGTTATTTACCGATATCGTTAAATACCGGTCGTTATTTACCGATAACGGTAATAATGATTGACAGGACATATGATAAGATATCTTGGGTGTGGTTATTTAAGATAACAATATTACAGGAATTAATGCACTTGGCAGTCATTATACTAAATCCTTCCAGAGGTCACAATTCTGGTATATGCAGGATTGTATTTCCCTTGTAGACTAACAAGGCTCTATTTGAATTATTTGTTATGGGGGAAATGATTTGCAGTGTGATTGTGAGTATTTGTATGGCCAACCCCATGGGATTGTGGAATACAGCATATCCAAGGGTGCACAGGCACCTTAGCTGCAATTGATTTGGGGTATCTGTTTAATCTATGCTATAAGAAACCAAACTAAAGGTGGGTACACACTGTACCAATCTGTAAGATTCTGTCTATTATCTTTGACAGATGGGAGTACACACAGTCACAATCGTTCTTCCTATATAAATTATATATATAAAGTATAGGGAGAATGTTCATGACTGCCATACAACCTACGATCGTGGCCAACTCCTTATATCATAGTACAGGGGGCTGACCGCAAACGAGGGAACGTGGAATGTTCGTTGGCCTCGGAAACTATAATCTCCCTTTGTGTACCCAGCTAAAGGGAGGTTGATGGTTAAACAATGATGCACCCAATCAGTACTTGATTGAAACTAGATCAGGAGGTAGCAATCGAACTTAACTGCCTTGCACCATTGATCTCAAGAAGACATCATCTTAAATACTGTGCTCACGAACAGTGCAAGCACACAGAAGCGTGCGCATTAACGCGTCTAATTTTTGGATTTTTTGGTTTTCTTATATTGGATTTTTCGATTGAAGTTCCAAGTTTGGATCTGCTGTTTTTGAAACCGGCAGTTCTGAACTTTATTGAGGTTTGTTTGGAAACCTCACTGGTTTCATCATTTATAGGCTAACTTGAAGGACAATTATACTCACCACCACCCTCGCTCCTCTTCTTCCTCTCATTAGTAGTTACCAGGGTTAGGACCTAAACCGCTAAGTCCTCACGTCTGGGTACTTTGCCTAAAAGCAGATGTAGTTTCCCTCGGGTTTTTGGTCCTCTTCTGCAGACAGCGATGTAGCCAATGGGAAGACACGCGCTCTGCAAAGAAGCCTATCTTCCCATTGGCTACATCACGGACTGTCACTGGCAGAAGGGGGGAACAGAGTGGAGCGCCAAGGGAAACTTTGAATAAGTATATCAGTAGTTGTTTGGCAAATTATCCAGGGGTGAGGTTTTAGTGATTTAGTACTTTGCAGCTATGGAACGGGGAAAAAGAGTATAGTTGTGCTTTAATGTGTGTCTGTTTATTCATATTCTAATAGTTGTAATTTACTCCAACAAGGTTATCATATTTTCATCTATACAAATGTTGACATTAGCAAATCACTTTTATTACCATCAAGACTTCTGATTGGTGTCTCCAGTTCCCTAAACAGAAATCTTGATAGTGAAGCCAGTTTCTTTGATTTATGATCAGCTGTTTGTTCTACTTATAATTTCTAGAAAATGGTCCTCAGAAGATTCAGAAGTCATAGTTTCCTACATATCACATAGTAAGTCAGGTGATATCAGCATTGGACCGTATTGTACACTAAGCACAACTTGCAAGAGCAAGGTTATTGGTTAAGATTTCCGTGATGCAAACATGCAATTGATGTCCATTGTATCAAACTATTGTGTTCTACATTAAGGTGACTGAACCCTATAAGGGCTATACAATGTCACCTGCAGTGTCTACAAGTAGCGTTTCTCTAGCATCAAACATATGGAACGGCTCAGGTTTGCTGCTCGTGTAAAAGTAGCTTTAGTCACCATAGGTGCACAGTTTCCATTATTTGGTCACTGTATGTGCACAGTACGTGCACAGTTCCCATGATTTGGTCAATGTCCGTGCACAGTCCAGTGATTTGGTCACCATTGTGCACAGTTTCCATTATTTGGTCACTGTACGTGCAGTTTCCATGATTTGTTCACTGTACTTGCACATTTTCGGTGATTTGGTCACTGTACATGCACAGTTTCCATGATTGGTCACCGTGCATGGCTACAAGTAACGTTTCTCTAGCGGCGAACATCTGTTTCCATGATTTGGCCACTGTATATGCAGTTTTCATGATTTGGTCACTGTTCGTTCAGTTTCCATGATTTGGTCACTGTACTTGCACAGTTTCCGTGATTTGGTCACTGTACGTGCATTTCCGTGATTTGGTCACTGTACGTGCAGTTTCCATGATTTGGTCACTGTAATTGCGCAGTTTCCGTGATCGTGTCACTGTACGTGCAGTTTCCGTGATTTGGTCACTGTATGTGCACAGTTTCAGTGATTTGGTCACTGTATGTGCACAGTTTCTGTGATTTGGTCACTGTACGTGCACAGTTTTCAGTGATTTGGTCACTATACGTGCAGTTTTCGTGATTTGGTCACTGTACGTGCAGTTTCCGTGATTTGGTTACTGTACGTGCACAGCTTCCAGTATTTAGTCACTGTACTTGCACAGTTTCTGTGATTTGGTTGCTGTACGTGCAGTTTCCATGATTTATTCACTGTACTTGCAAATTTGCGTGATTTGGTTACTGAACGTGCAGTTTCCATTATTTGGTCCCTGTATTTGCAGTTTCCGTGATTTGGTCACTGTATGTCAGTTTCGATTTGGTCACTGTACGTGCAGTTTCAGTGATTTGGTCACTGTACTGAACAGTTTGTGATTTGTTCACTATACGGGCAGTTTCCGTTATTTGGTCACTGTACTTGAACAGTTTCCGTGATTTGGTCACTGTATGTGCACATTTTCTGTGATTTGGTCACTATACGTGCACAGTTTCCGTGATTTGGTCACTGTACGTGCACAGTTTCCCTGATTTGGTCACTATACGTGCAGTTTTCGTGATTTGGTCACTGTACGTGCAGTTTCTGTGATTTGGTTACTGTACGTGCACAGCTTCCATGATTTAGTCACTGTACTTGCACAGTTTCTGTGATTTGGTTGCTGTACGTGCAGTTTCCATGATTTATTCACTGTACTTGCAAATTTGCGTGTTGGTTACTGAACTTGCAGTTTCCATTATTTGGTCCCTGTATTTGCAGTCCGTGATTGGTCACTGTATGTGCAGTTTCAGTGATTTGGTCACTGTACGTGCAGTTTCAGTGATTTGGTCACTGTACGTGAACAGTTTGTGATTTGTTCACTATACGGGCAGTTTCCATTATTTGGTCACTGTACTTGAACAGTTTCCGTGATTTGGTCACTGTATGTGCACAGTTTCTGTGATTTGGTCACTATACGTGCACAGTTTCCGTGATTTGGTCACTGTACGTGCAGTTTCCTGATTTGGTCACTGTACTGCATAGTTTGTCATTTGGTTACTGTACGTGCACAGTTTGTCATTTGGTTTGTACGTGCACAGTTTGTGATTTGGGGCCCTATTATAAAAAATCGTTATCGTTTATCGTAAAATACCGATCGTTATCGTAAAATAACGACCGGGTTTTTACCGATAACGACCGTTATTTACCGATAACGACCGTTATTTACCGATATCGTTAAATACCGGTCGTTATTTACCGATAACGGTAATAATGATTGCAGGACATATGATAAGATATCTTGGGTGTGGTTATTAAGATAACAATATTACAGGAATTAATGCACTTGCAGTCATTATACTAAATCCTTCCAGAGGTCACAATTCTGGTATATCAGGATTGTATTTCCCTTGTAGACTAACAAGGCTCTATTTGAATTATTTGTTATGGGGGAAATGATTTGCGTGTGATTGTGAGTATTTGTATGGCCAACCCCATGGGATTGTGGAATACAGCATATCCAGGGTGCACAGCACCTTAGCTGCAATTGATTTGGGGTATCTGTTTAATCTATGCTATAAGAAACCAACTAAAGGTGGGTACACACGTACCAATCTGTAAGATTCTGTCTATTATCTTTGACAGATGGGAGTACACACAGTCACAATCGTTCTCCTATATAAATTATATATATAAGTATAGGGAATGTTCATGACTGCCATACAACCTACGATCGTGGCCAACTCCTATATCATAGTACAGGGGGCTGACCGCAAACGAGGGAACGTGGAATGTTCGTTGGCCTCGGAAACTATAATCTCCCTTTGTGTACCCAGCTAAAGGGAGGTTGATGGTTAAACAATGATGCACCCAATCAGTACTTGATTGAAACTAGATCAGGAGGTAGCAATCGAACTTAACTGCCTTGCACCATTGATCTCAAGAAGACATCATCTTAAATACTGTGCTCACGAACAGTGCAAGCACACAGAAGCGTGCGCATTAACGCGTCTAATTTTTGGATTTTTTGGTTTTCTTATATATGATTTTTCGATTGAAGTTCCAAGTTTGGATCTGCTGTTTTTGAAACCGGCAGTTCTGAACTTTATTGAGGTTTGTTTGAAAACCATCACGGTTTCATCATTTTATAGGCTAACTTGAAGGACAATTATCCTCACCACCACCCTCGCTCCTCTTCTTCCTCTCATTAGTAGTTACCAGGGTTAGGACCTAAACCGCTAAGTCCTCACGTCTGGGTACTTTGCCTAAAAGCAGAATGATGTTTCCCTCGGGTTTTTGGTCCTCTTCTGCAGACAGCGATGTAGCCAATGGGAAGACACGCGCTCTGCAAAGAAGCCTATCTTCCCATTGGCTACATCACGGACTGTCACTGGCAGAAGGGGGGAACAGAGTGGAGCGCCAAGGGAAACTTTGAATAAGTATATCAGTAGTTGTTTGGCAAATTATCCGGGGTGAGGTTTTAGTGATTTAGTACTTTGCAGCTATGGAACGGGGAAAAGAGGAGTATAGTTGTGCTTTAAGATGTGTCTGTCTGTTTATTCATATTCTAATAGTGTAAATTTACTCCAACAAGGTTTCATATTTTCATCTATACAAATGTTGACATTAGCAAATCACTTTTATTACCATCAAGACTTCTGATTGGTGTCTCCAGTTCCCTAAACAGAAATCTTGATAGTGAAGCCAGTTTCTTTGATTTATGATCAGCTGTTTGTTCTACTTATATTTCTAGAAAATGGTCCTCAGAAGAGTCAGAAGTCATAGTTTCCTACTATCACTAGTAAGTCAGTGATATCAGCATTGACCGTATTGTACACTAAGCACAACTTGCAAGAGCAAGGGTATTGGTTAAGATTTCCTGATGCAAACATGCAATTGATGTCCATTGTATCAAACTATTGTGTTCTACATTAAGGTGACTGAACCCTATAAGGGCTATACAATGTCACCTGCAGTGTCTACAAGTAGCTTTCTCTAGCATCACAACATATGGAACGGCTCAGGTTTGCTGCTCGTGTAAAAGTAGCTTTAGTCACCATAGGTGCACAGTTTCCATTATTTGGTCACTGTATGTGCACAGTACGTGCACAGTTCCCATGATTTGGTCAATGTCCGTGCACAGTCCAGTGATTTGGTCACCATTGTGCACAGTTTCCATTATTTGGTCACTGTACGTGCAGTTTCCATGATTTGTTCACTGTACTTGCACATTTTCGGTGATTTGGTCACTGTACATGCACAGTTTCCATGATTTGGTCACCGTGCATGGCTACAAGTAACGTTTCTCTAGCGGCGAACATCTGTTTCCATGATTTGGCCACTGTATATGCAGTTTTCATGATTTGGTCACTGTTCGTTCAGTTTCCATGATTTGGTCACTGTACTTGCACAGTTTCCGTGATTTGGTCACTGTACGTGCATTTTCCTGATTTGGTCACTGTACGTGCAGTTTCCATGATTTGGTCACTGTAATTGCGCAGTTTCCGTGATCTGGTCACTGTACGTGCAGTTTCCGTGATTTGGTCACTGTATGTGCACAGTTTCAGTGATTTGGTCACTGTATGTGCACAGTTTCTGTGATTTGGTCACTGTACGTGCACAGTTTCAGTGATTGGTCACTATACGTGCAGTTTTCGTGATTTGGTCACTACTGCAGTTTCCGTGATTTGGTTACTGTACGTGCACAGCTTCCATGATTTAGTCACTGTACTTGCACAGTTTCTGTGATTTGGTTGCTGTACGTGCAGTTTCCATGATTTATTCACTGTACTTGCAATTTGCGTGATTTGGTTACTGAACGTGCAGTTTCCATTATTTGGTCCCTGTATTTGCAGTTTCCGTGATTTGGTACGTAGGTGCAGTTTCAGTGATTTGGTCACTGTACGTGCAGTTTCAGTGATTTGGTCACTGTACGTGAACAGTTTGTGATTTTTCACTATACGGGCAGTTTCCGTTATTGGTCACTGTACTTGAACAGTTTCCGTGATTTGGTCACTGTATGTGCACAGTTTCTGTGATTTGGTCACTATACGTGCACAGTTTCCGTGATTTGGTCACTGTACGTGCACAGTTTCCCTGATTTGGTCACTATACGTGCAGTTTTCGTGATTTGGTCACTGTACGTGCAGTTTCTGTGATTTGGTTACTGTACGTGCACAGCTTCCATGATTTAGTCACTGTACTTGCACAGTTTCTGTGATTTGGTTGCTGTACGTGCAGTTTCCATGATTTATTCACTGTACTTGCAAATTTGCGTGATTTGGTTACTGAACGTGCAGTTTCCATTATTTGGTCCCTGTATTTGCAGTTTCCGTGATTTGGTCACTGTATGTGCATTTCAGTGATTTGGTCACTGTACGTGCAGTTTCAGTGATTTGGTCACTGTACGTGAACAGTTTGTGATTTGTTCACTATACGGGCAGTTTCCATTATTTGGTCACTGTACTTGAACAGTTTCCGTGATTGGTCACTGTATGTGCACAGTTTCTGTGATTTGGTCACATACGGCACAGTTTCCTGGATTTGGTCACTGTACGTGCAGTTTCCTGATTTGGTCACTGTACGTGCATAGTTTGTCATTTGGTTACTGTACGTGCACAGTTTGTCATTTGGTTACTGTACGTGCACAGTTTGTGATTTGGGGCCCTATTATAAAAAATCGTTATCGTTATCGTAAAATACCATCGTTATCGTAAATAAACGACCGGGTTTTTACCGATAACGACCGTTATTTACCGATAACGACCGTTATTTACCGATATCGTTAATACCGTCGTATTTACCGATAACTCGTTATTTACCGATAACGACGGTCGTGTTCGGTAAATAACGACCGTTATCGGTAAATAACGACCGTTATCGGTAAATAACGACCGTTATCGGTAAATAACGGTCGTTATCGGTAAAACCCGGTCGTTATTTTACGATAACGATCGGTATTTTACGATAACGATAACGATTTTTTATAAATAGGGCCCTTGGTCACTGTACATGCACTGTTTCTGTGATTTGGTCACTGTACGTGCAGTTTCTGTCATTTGGTTACTGTACGTGCACAGTTTGTCATTTGGTTACTGTACGTGCACAGTTTGTCATTTGGTCACTGTACGTGCAGTTTCTGTGATTTGGTCACTGTACGTGCACAGTTTCTGTGATTTGGTCACTGTACGTGCACAGTTTAATGATAGTTAATTCAGTACTGTATCCAATCATTAGTAGATTCTAATCCAAATCTTACTGATTTTTATTATTGTCTCTAATAAAACCTGAAAGTAAGTGTGAGAAAGGATTCCCCAGTGGCTAAAGATAACGGGTAATTTATTACCCCATTGTAAGGGTAACTAACACTCAATATGCTTACTTTGAAGAAAAGAATCTCTTGTTGCTGGTCACATGCCGGAGTTGATTCAATCAGCTATAAGTATTTAAAATAATCAGTTATTTCCCCACTGCTGGATATCACCAATCCCTACTGGCCTCATCCCATTAACTGCCACAGAGCTGGGGGCCTACAGCAAAATACACTGAGATCAATTGGTCTCCTGACATTCCATCAGCAGTGGGCTCATTGTACTGATCTCTGTATGGGAGGCTGGAGGTGTCCTCCGACCTCCAGATGTTCAGTCCTCATGCCTTCAGGTCTGTTAGTGAAGAGAGAAAGGAGACAATCAAAATCAAAGTGATGTCACCGGCTGAAGGCAATTCCCAGCAGGGAACAAAGAGCTGTTTACACCGGGGATGACAAACTTTCATCCCTTCATCTATGGGGAACTGTAAATGGGGAAGGACTGAATTCTGGGAGTTGACAAATGAACATTAGAGCTGCTGTCCCTGATTTGCACTGCACACTTGTGTTTGATAATGGCAATAGTTGATTTTTTTTCCTTACATAGATGAGCCAGAAACCATACCACCAAATTGAACATTTCATATTTTAAATATAAAGAAAAATATCCACAAACAATATCCACCAAAGACTAATTTCCGACCAATAGTACGGTCAGTAGAAGAGACATGGCACATCTAGTTTAGTAAGAGATGGGATGTGTGAGAGATGGACCTGGAGGTCGGACCATTAGGGGAAATGAAGGGGGGCACCTTACTAGTAAATATTATTAGTATTAATATCACTATGTGCTAATGAGATGCTAGAAGAGACCACTGCATTGCTGAATTCATATCCTCTCTGGTGGATGGGCCTGGGGGGATATTTGGGCAGTGATTGATCACCTGTTTGGGTTTATCACTAGGTTTGGGGGGAAAGTGGGTTACGAAACGTTATATTTGGATCTATGGGCAGCTTTTGGTTAATGGGACATGTGGCTATTAGATTGCTGGGCTGTTACAGGTCACCCAATGGGAACAGTGGGATGTTTATAATCGATCACACCAATGAATATAGACGAGATACATACCAACCAAAATGCAGATTAGTCACGGGGAGGGGAGAAAAAAAGAAACTTTTAATTCCCATTTCCTCCATTTGCAGTTTTTCTGTGTTGAATAGTCAATATGACGTATAATAACATGAAGTCAAGGGGGTGCCCTGAGCTATTTTTTTTAAATTGAATTATTACAAGCAGAAAATACACATTGGTACATCCCATTCCCTTTTGTCTCCCCAGTTTTTATCTTTCAGTAAAAAGATTGTCATTTGAGTCACCGCCAGTTTACGTTTTTTAGAATTTCATTAACTGCCCCCTAGTGGCCAATTATGTAGCCAAAGGCCGCAGAAAGAAAATGCATTTTTTTCTTTAGCTATTTACTCCCCCAATGGTGATTTGTAACAATTAAAACATATAAAGAAATGGCAAATTATATTAACTAATATTACCCTTTAACAAATAGTAGGCTTTGTGGCAAGGGGCAATATATATACAGGCGGGTATCACACGCTTTAACCAACATAAGTTTTATGACTACAATCGTACAATTATGATTGTGGATAAAAAATTATAATAGCGATCGTACTTTAGTACCGCATGGAATTGTACGGATTCCCGGTCATAAATGTACAATCGCGGACGTACTTTTATGATAACCTGCGGGTTAATAAATATGTGTGGGCCCTTTACAGGTAAATCCTTAATTGCGAAGTTGAGTTATTTTTATAGCCTAAGTCTTTTGTAAAACGTCTCCTCGTATTGCCCCAGAACACAAGCCTATAATCAACATCAGCTCTTTCGCTAATCTCCACATGAGGACATCGCATTTCAATCAAAGGTGTCTTCCTGTAACATAATCCAAAATACACAAAGACAAAATGGCTGATTTTTGAAGGAGCTTTAATGGTACCGTAATTATTTGAATATCCAGACGTGTGTGTTGCAACAAATGGTTTGAATAATAAAATTCCCTCAGTCAATGTTTGATTGGCAGATATTTGATTTATATTGAGGTAGTTACACTGGAATCCAACACTAGCACAACAAAATAAATTGTATAATGGAAAGCAGATCTATGAATTGAAAACAATGATTAACATTTAACCCTATACATCTCAAATTTACAAAAAAAAATAAAAATATTACAAATGATAACATTAGAGTGCATATTATACGTGTGTACATTAAACTCTGTTTGTGTGGACAGGAAGTAGATGACAGTTGTAGTTCCGCAACACTAGGGTCCATAACATATCTATCCCCCTTCTATTGCTCCTGGCAACAACAAAAAAAATAGTGTAATAAAAAAAAAAAAAATTGGCCCTAATACATTTTTTTTCTTTTAGTTTTCTTAGTTTTCTTTTTTTAAATAAAGAAATATTTACAAATTTGCCATAAACAGTGCATCACAATGCAAACCTGCATTTTAAATTACTGCCCTCTGCCAGGTCAGGCCTTAAAGGGATATCTACATTTAGAACTTTTCACCAGTTTCTATAATCGGGGGGGGGGGGGGGTGAGAGGAACGGTTCAGTATTACACATGTTCAGAAGTGCACTTATCTTGGGTATAGAACTATGGTAAGGGTCTGCCATTAGGGGGATATAGTAGGTACTTCCGTACTGGGGTCCCAGAAAGTGTTTCTTAAAGGGCCCACATGGGACCCAGAAATGTACCTAGCATGGGGCTCAGAAAACTCTACAGACAGGGAATATATTGTGTTGTATAGTAGGTTATATTCATATTGCCGTTAAAAGGGAAAGTACAGAACCACTTTACAGAACCAGACAGTGGATGATATTCAGCACATGTTTTAACCCCTGACAGGGGACAAGTGATAGAGCTGCTGTCTCTCCAGTCACATTTAGCAGTGTTGGCACAAGATTTGAATTTTATGGCAAATGTGGGGACAGAACATTCCGTCTCTATCTATCTGAGTATTAGCATGAGTGGAAACCTCTATCTGTTCACTACAGAGAGATGTTTAATGGTTATACACACTCTTGTTACTTTGGGGGGTTTTGTACATTGCCACAGCATAAGAAAGCAGTATGGCAGCACACGCCGTTGTTAATAAAACACATTCATACTAGATTGTACTCTTAAATGCAAATCAATGCTATCTACCCCCCTCAGAGTCCAGGACTGTTCCCAGACTGGCCAATGGGAAGACGTGCTACTTGGACCCCCTCAGAGTCCAGGACTGTTCCCAGACTGGCCAATGGGAAGACGTGCTACTTGGACCCCCTCAAAGTCCAGGACTGTTCCCAGACTGGCCAATGGGAAGACGTGCTACTTGCAAAGTGTGTCTTACCATTGGATAAATGGATGAATGTTTATACCAACATTATGAGCCTGTCATTGACAGCCCGGTATGCTACATCTAGAAGGGATGGAAGGGGGTTGTTTAGGGGCTTACCTCCACTTTACTTCCCCTTTAATAACATTTAACTAGAGTTATCCTAATAGTGCTGAAATAATCCTAGTTATAGACATAGAGGTAAGACTGTAATAATGGAGATGGGAATATTGCTTTTAAGTTGGCCTGTTTGCTTTGTCGGAAGACTTTTAACCTGAGTCTTTAAAAGAAACCTACCAGGTAATTATCATCTTGCACAAATCATTTTTTATCTTTAGCCTTGGGCCCTTTAAAACTAATAATCTTGAAGGAATGTCGGAGAGTTAAAAAGGAAAACAAACCAGCACATTTTACAGTAACTTGTTCACACTGGGATGTGTGGTTAAAGGAAAAGTACCACTAAGTAACTGTCCTTCTATTGACACGGTTAGAGGCAGGAACTACTCCATGACTTTCATGTGATCAGCCAGGGGACGGTTTATCTTCCACGGATCACGTAACATCAACCGCATTCTACTTCTTCTAATAAAAGGGAATAACCAGTAACATATTGTAAAATATTTCCCATTTCCAACTGAGCCCGGATTGCTACCATCTGGGAATTGGATGTCTTAGACATGCTGGTTATGCCTAATTCCCTTGGTTGTCCATATAACCCCCAATTGCTTTGATTCTTTATTCCAATCAGAATTTCCCAATTGATTTCTCTTTTCACTGCCATCCATGGGTAGATGGATGTATCCCTTTTTCTTTAATGTGGGATTGGTACATAGCATTAGCAGACAGTAGGGAGACAGCTGGTAGGGATCTATTTGTAACCGGTACTGGCCATACACACGTCAGATATTAGATGTGTAGAAGGGATATGGGAATTGGTACGTCTGGTGGGAGTCTCACCCAGAATTAGTCATGATTGGCAGTGATTACAATTGACCATGTGACCAGCCGTGTAGTCTAGCCCTTGGAGAGAGAAAGGGAAAGACCCTATAAGCAATGCTTATCCTGTGTCTTTGTCTGACTTGGTTATTATGTTTACCTGTGTACCTAGCAATCACTTTGTGTGGGTTAATGGCACAATGGGTGGTTTATAGGTAATCTGTACAGGTGGCCTTACAATTTGCTCATTCAATCTATAAGCAAACCCAGACCAAACAAGCACTTTCCAGGGGAGTCTCTCATGTGTGGCCAGCTTAGTGTTGTAAAAAGAGAGATCTCTGCAATATAGTAATATTTCTCTATTTTGTCTCTGTGTTATAAACGGACACATTTATCCCCATCCTACCTGCCCGAAACGAATGAATCTTTCACTATCTCATTTCACAAAAAAATATCCCACTTCAACCCTAATATCCCACTCAGACCCTAATATCCCACTCAGACCCTAATATCCCACTCAGACCCTTATATCCCACTCAGACCCTAATATCCCACTCAGACCCTAATATCCCACTCAGACCCTTATATCCCACTCAGACCCTTATATCCCACTCAGACCCTAATATCCCACTAAACGAATATCCCACTCAGACCCAATATCCCACTGGGCCCTAATATCCCACTCAGACCTAATATCCCACTCAGACCCTAATATCACTCAGACCTTATATCCCACTCAGACCCTAATATCCACTCAGACCCTAATATCCCACTCAGAACCCTAATATCCCACTCAGACCCATAATCTCCCACTCAGTCCTAATATCCCATGGGACCCTAATATCCCCTTGGGACCCTAATATCCCACTCAGACCCTTATATCCCACTCAGACCCTTATATCCCACTCAGACCCTAATATCCCACTCAGACCCGAATATCCCACTCAGACCCTAATATCCCACTGGGACCCTAATATCCCACTCAGACCCTAATATCCCACTCAGACCCTAATATCCCCCTCAGACCCTAATATCCCACTCAGACCCTAATATCCCACTCAGTCCTTAATATCCCACTGGGACCCTAATATCCCATTGGGACCCTAATATCCCACTCAGACACTAATATCCCACTCAGTCCTTAATATCCCACTGGAACCCTAATATCCCACTGGAACCCTAATATCCCATTCAGACACTAATATCCCACTCAGACACTAATATCCCACTGAAACCCTAATATCCCAATGGGACCCTAATATCCCACTGGGACCCTAATATCCCACAGGGACCCTAATATCCCACTCAGAACCCCTAAATCCCACTCAGACCCTAATATCCCACTCAGACCCTAATATACCACTCAGTCCTTAATATCCCACTGGGACCCTAATATCCCACTCAGACACTATATCCACTCAGTATTTAATATCCCACTGGACCCTTATATCACTGGAACCCTAATATCCCATTCAGACACTAATATCCCACTCAGACACTAATATCCCACTGAAACCCTAATATCCCAATGGGACCCTAATATCCCACTGGGACCCTAATATCCCACAGGGACCCTAATATCCCACTCAGACCCTAATATCCCACTCAGACCCTAATATCCCACTCAGACCCTAATATACCACTCAGTCCTTAATATCCCACTGGGACCCTAATATCCCACTCAGACCCTAATATGCCACTGTGAACCTAATATCCCACTCAGACCCTAATATACCACTCAGTCCTTAATATCGTATGGCCAACCCCATGGGATTGTGGAAAACAGCATATCCAAGGGTGCACAGGCACCTTAGCTGCAATTGATTTGGGGTATCTGTTTAATTATGCTATAGAACCAAACTAAAGGTGGGTACACACTGTACAATCTGTAAGATTTTTTCTGTTATCTTTGAAAGATGGGAGTACACACAGTCACAATCGTTCTTCCTATATAAATTATATTATAAAGTATAGGGAGAATGTTCATGACGCCATACAAACTACGATCGTGGCCAACTCCTTATATCATAGTACAGGGGCTGACCGCAAACGAGGGAACGTGGAAGTCGTTGGCCTCGGAACATAATCTCCCTTTGTGTACCCAGTAAAGGGAGGTTGATGGTTAACAATGATGCACCAATCAGTACTTGATTTGAACTAGATCAGGAGGGTAGCAATCGACTTAACTGCCTTGCACCATTGATCTCAAGAAGACATCATCTTAAATACTGTGCTCACGAACAGTGCAAGCACACAGAAGCGTGCGCATTAACGCGTCTAATTTTTGATTTTTTGGTTTCTATATATGATTTTTCGATTGAAGTTCAAGTTTGGATCTGCTGTTTTTGAAACGGCATTTCTGAACTTTATGAGGTTTGTTTGGAAACCATCACTGGTTTCATCATTTTATAGGCTAACTTGAAGACAATTATACTCACCACCACCCCGCTCCTCTTCTTCTCTCATTAGTAGTTACCAGGTTAGGACCTAAACCGCTAAGTCCTCACGTCTGGTACTTTGCCTAAAAGCAGAATGTGTTTCCCTCGGGTTTTGGTCCTCTTCTGCAGACAGGATGTAGCCAATGGGAAGACCGCGCTCTGCAAAGAAGCCTATCTTCCCATTGGCTACATCACGGACTGTCACTGGGACAGAAGGGGGGAACAGAGTGGAGCGCCAAGGGAAATTTGAATAAGTATATCAGTAGTTGTTTGGCAAATATTCCAGGGGTGAGGTTTTAGTGATTAGTAATTGCAGCTATGGAACGGGAAAAGAGGAGTATAGTTGTGCTTTAGATGTGCGTATGTTTATTCATATTTCTAATAGTGTAAATTTACTCCACAAGGTTATCATATTTTCATCTATACAAATGTTGACATTAGCAAATCACTTTTATTACCATCAAGACTTCTGATTGGTGTCTCCAGTTCCCTAAACAGAAATCTTGATAGTGAAGCCAGTTTCTTTGATTTATGATCAGCTGTTTGTTCTACTTATAATTTCTAGAAAATGGTCCTCAGAAGAGTCAGAAGTCATAGTTTCCTACATATCACATGTAAGTCAGGTGATATCAGCATTGGACCGTATTGTACACTAGCACAACTTGCAAGAGCAAGGTATTGGTTAAGTTATTCCGTGATGCAAACATGCATTGATGTCCATTGTATCAAACTATGTGTTCTACATAAGGTGACTGAACCCTATAAGGGCTATACAATGTCACCTGCAGTGTCTACAAGTAGCGTTTCTTAGCATCAAACATATGGAAAGGCTCAGGTTTGCTGCTCGTGTAAAGTAGCTTTAGTCACCATAGGTGCACAGTTTCCTATTTGGTACTGTATGTGCACAGTACGTGCACAGTTCCCATGATTTGGTCAATGTCCGTGCACAGTCCAGTGATTGTGTCACCATTGTGCACAGTTTCCATTATTTGGTCACTGTACGTGCAGCAGTTCCATGAGTTGTTTCACTGTACTTGCACATTTTCGGTGATTTGGTCACTGTACATGCACAGTTTCCATGATTTGGTCACCGTGCATGGCTACAAGAACGTTTCTCTAGCGCGAACATCTGTTTCCATGATTTGCCACTGTATATGCAGTTTTCATGATTTGGCACTGTCGTTCAGTTTCCTATTTGGTCACTGTACTTGCACAGTTTCCGTGATTTGGTCACTGTACGTGCATTTTCCGGATTTGGTCACTGTACGTGCAGTTTCCATGATTTGGTCACTGTAATTGCGCAGTTTCGTGATCTGGTCACGTACGTGCAGTTTCCGTGATTTGGTCACTGTATGTGCACAGTTTCAGTGATTTGGTCACTGTATGTGACAGTTTCGTGATTGGTCACTGTACGTGCACAGTTTCAGTGTTGGTCACTATACGTGCAGTTTTCGTGATTTGGTCACTGTACGTGCAGTTTCCGTGATTGGTTACTGTACGTGCACGCTTTCCATGATTTAGTCACTGTACTTGCACAGTTTCTGTGATTTGGTTGCTGTACGTGCAGTTTCCATGATTTATTCACTGTACTTGCAAATTTGCGTGATTTGGTACTGAACGTGCAGTTTCCATTATTTGGTCCCGTATTTGCAGTTTCCGTGATTGGTCACTGTATGTGCAGTTTCAGTGATTTGGTCACTGTACGTGCAGTTTCAGTGATTTGGTCACTGTACGTGAACAGTTGTGATTTGTTCACATATACGGGCAGTTTCCGTTATTTGGTCACTGTACTGAACAGTTTCCGTGATTTGGTCACTGTATGTGCACAGTTTCTGTGATTTGGTCACTATACGTGCACAGTTTCCGTGATTTGGTCACTGTACGTGCACAGTTTCCCTGATTTGGTCACTATACGTGCAGTTTTCGTGATTTGGTCACTGTACGTGCAGTTTCTGTGATTTGGTTACTGTACGTGCACAGCTTCCATGATTTAGTCACTGTACTTGCACAGTTTCTGTGATTTGGTTGCTGTACGTGCAGTTTCCATGATTTATTCACTGTACTTGCAAATTTGCGTGATTTGGTTACTGAACGTGCAGTTTCCATTATTTGGTCCCTGTTTTGCAGTTTCCGTGATTGGTCAGTATGTGAGTTTCAGTGATTGGTCACTGTACGCAGTTTCAGTGATTTGGTCACTGTACGTGGCAGTTTGTGATTTGTTCACTATACGGGCAGTTTCCATTATGGTCACTGTACTTGAACAGTTCCGTGATTTGGTCACTGTATGTGAACAGTTTCTGTGATTTGGTCACTATACGTGCACAGTTTCCGTGATTTGGTCACTGTACGTGCAGTTTCCCTGATTTGGTCACTGTACGTGCATAGTTTGTCATTTGGTTACTGTACGTGCACAGTTTGTCATTTGGTTACTGTACGTGCACAGTTTGTGATTTGGGGCCCTATTTATAAAAAATCGTTATCGTTATCGTAAAATACCGATCGTTATCGTAAAATAACGACCGGGTTTTTACCGATAACGACCGTTATTTACCGATAAACGACCGTTTTTACCATATCGTTAAATACCGGTCGTTATTTACCGATAACGTAATAATGATTGACAGGACATATGATAAGATATCTTGGGTGTGGTTATTTAAGATAACAATATTACAGGAATTAATGCACTTGGCAGTCATTATACTAAATCCTTCCAGAGGTCACAATTCTGGTATATGCAGGATTGTATTTCCCTTGTAGACTAACAAGGCTCTATTTGAATTATTTGTTATGGGGGAAATGATTTGCAGTGTGATTGTGAGTATTTGTATGGCCAAACCCCATGGGATTGGGAATACAGCATATCCAAGGGTGCACAGGCACCTTAGCTGCAATTGATTTGGGGTATCTGTTTAATTATGCTATAAGAAAACCAAACTAAAGGTGGGTACACACTGTACCAATCTGTAAGATTCTGTCTATTATCTTTGACAGATGGAGTACACACAGTCACAATCGTTCTTCCTATATAAATTATATATATAAAGTATAGGGAGAATGTTCATGACTGCCATACAACCTACGTACGTGGCCAACTCCTTATATCATAGTACAGGGGGCTGACGCAAAAGAGGGAACGTGGAAGTGTTCGTTGGCCTCGGAAACTATAATCTCCCTTGTGTTACCCAGCTAAAGGGAGGTTGATGGTTAAACAATGATGCACCCAATCAGTACTGATTGAAACTAGATCAGGAGGTAGACAAGCATCGAACTTAAATGCCTGCACCATTGATCTCAAGAAGACATCATCTTAAATACTGTGCTCACGACAGTGCAAGCACACAGAAGCGTGCGCATTAACGCGTCTAATTTTGGATTTTTGGTTTCTTATATATGATTTTTTGATTGAAGTTCCAAGTTTGGATCTGCTGTTTTTAAACCGGCAGTTTGAACTTTATTGAGGTTGTTTGGAAACCATCACTGTTTCATCATTTTATAGGCTAAACTGAAGGACAATTATACTCCACCACACCCTCGTCCTCTTCTTCCTCTCATTAGTAGTTACCAGGGTTAGGACCTAAACGCTAAGTCCTCACGTCTGGGTACTTTGCCTAAAGCAGAATGTAGTTTCCTGCGGGTTTTTGGTCCTCTCTGCAGACAGCGAGTAGCCAATGGGAAGACACGCGCTCTGCAAAGAAGCCTATCTTCCCATTGGCTACATCACGGACTGTCACTGGCAGAAGGGGGGAACAGAGAAGTGGAGCGCCAAGGGAAACTTTGAATAAGTATATCAGTAGTTGTTTGGCAAATTATCAGGGGTGAGGTTTTAGTGATTTAGTACTTTGCGCTATGGAACGGGGAAAGAGGAGTATAGTTGTGCTTTAAGATGTGTCTGTCTGTTTATTCATATTCTAATAGTGTAAATTTTCCAACAAGGTTATCATATTTTATCTATACAAATGTTGACATTAGCAAATCACTTTATTACCATCAAGACTTCTGATTGGTGGCTCCAGTTCCCTAAACAGAAATCTGATAGTGAAGCAGTTTCTTGATATGATCAGCTGTTTGTTCTACTTATAATTTCTAGAAAATGGTCCTCAGAAGAGTCAGAAGTCATAGTTTCCTACATATCACATAGTAAGTCAGGTGATATCAGCATTGGACCGTATTGTACACTAAGCACAACTTGCAAGAGCAAGGGTATTGGTTAAGATATTCCGTGATGCAAACATGCAATTGATGTCCATTGTATCAAACTATTGTGTTCTACATTAAGGTGACTGAACCCTATAAGGGCTATACAATGTCACCTGCAGTGTCTACAAGTAGCGTTTCCTAGCATCAAACATATGGAAGGCTCAGGTTTGCTGCTCGTGTAAAAGTAGCTTTAGTCACCATAGGTGCACAGTTTCCATTATTTGGTCACTGTATGTGCACAGTACGTGCACAGTTCCCATGATTTGGTCAATGTCCGTGCACAGTCCAGTGATTTGGTCACCATTGTGCACAGTTTCCATTATTTGGTCACTGTACGTGCAGTTTCCATGATTTGTTCACTGTACTTGCACATTTTCGGTGATTGGTCACTGTACATGCACAGTTTCCATGATTGGTCACCGTGCATGGCTACAAGTAACGTTTCTCTAGCGGCGAACATCTGTTTCCATGATTTGGCCACTGTATATGCAGTTTTCATGATTTGGTCACTGTTCGTTCAGTTTCCATGATTTGGTCACTGTACTTGCACAGTTTCCGTGATTTGGTCACTGTACGTGCATTTTCCGTGATTTGGTCACTGTACTAGTGCAGTTCCTGATTTGGTCACTGTAATTGCGCAGTTTCCGTGATCTGGTCACTGTACGTGCAGTTTCCGTGATTTGGTCACTGTATGTGCACAGTTTCAGTGATTTGGTCACTGTATGTGCACAGTTTCTGTGATTTGGTCACTGTACGTGCACAGTTTCAGTGATTTGGTCACTATACGTGCAGTTTTCGTGATTTGGTCACTGTACGTGCATTTCCGTGATTTGGTTACTGTACGTGACAGTTCCATGATTTAGTCACTGTACTTGCACAGTTTCTGTGATTGGTTCTGTAGTGCAGTTTCCATGATTTATTCACTGTACTTGCAAATTTGCGTGATTTGGTTACTGAACGCAGTTTCCATTATTTGGTCCCTGTATTTGCGTTTCCGTGATTTGGTCACTGTATGTGCAGTTTCAGTGATTTGGTCACTGTACGTGCAGTTTCAGTGATTTGGTCACTGTACGTGAACAGTTTGTGATTTGTTCACTATACGGGCAGTTTCCGTTATTTGGTCACTGTACTTGAACAGTTTCCGTGATTTGGTCACTGTATGTGCACAGTTTCTGTGATTTGGTCACTATACGTGCACAGTTTCCGTGATTTGGTCACTGTACGTGCACAGTTTCCCTGATTTGGTCACTATACGTGCAGTTTTCGTGATTTGGTCACTGTACGTGCAGTTTCTGTGATTTGGTTACTGTACGTGCACAGCTTCCATGATTTAGTCACTGTCTTGCACAGTTTCTGTGATTTGGTTGCTGTACGTGCAGTTTCCATGATTTATTCACTGTACTTGCAAATTTGCGTGATTTGGTTACTGAACGTGCAGTTTCCATTATTTGGTCCTGTATTTGCAGTTTCGTGTTTGGTCACTGTATGTGCAGTTTCAGTGATTTGGTCCACTGTACGTGCAGTTTTCAGTGATTTGGTCACTGTACGTGAACAGTTTTGTGATTTGTTCACTATACGGGCAGTTTCCATTATTTTGTCACTGTACTTGAACAGTTTCCGTGATTTGGTCACTGATGTGCACAGTTTCTGTGATTTGGTCACTATACGTGCACAGTTTCCGTGATTTGGTCACTGTACGTGCAGTTTCCCTGATTGGTCACTGTACGTGCATAGTTTGTCATTTGGTTACTGTACGTGCACAGTTTGTCATTTGGTTACTGTAGTGCACAGTTGTGTGATTTGGGGCCCTATTTATAAAAAATCGTTATCGTTATCGTAAAATACCGATCGTATAGTAAAAAACGACCGGGTTTTTACCGATAACGACCGTTATTTACCGATAACGACCGTTATTTACCGATATCGTTAAATACCGGTCGTTATTTACCGATAACGGTAATAATGATTGACAGGACATATGATAAGATATCTTGGGTGTGGTTATTTTAAGATAACAATATTACAGGAATTAATGACTTGGCAGTCATTATATAATCCTTCCAGAGGTCCACAATTCTGGTATATGCAGGATTGTATTTCCCTTGTAGACTAACAAGGCTATTGAATTATTTGTTATGGGGGAAATGATTTGCAGTGTGATTGTGAGTATTTGTATGGCCAACCCCATGGGATTGTGGAATACAGCATACAGGGTGCACAGGCACCTTAGCTGCAATTGATTTGGGGTATCTGTTTAATCTATGCTATAAGAAACCAAACTAAAGGTGGGTACACACGTTACCAATTGTAAGATCTGTCTATTATCTTTGACAGATGGGAGTACACACAGTCACAATCGTTCTTCCTATATAAATTTATTATATAAAGTATAGGGAGAATGTTCATGACTGCCATACAACCTACGATCGTGGCCACTCCTTATATCATAGTACAGGGGGCTGACCGCAACGAGGGAACGTGGATGTTCGTGGCCTCGGAAACTATAATCTCCCTGTGTACCCAGCTAAAGGGAGGTTGATGGTTAAACAATGATGCACCCAATCAGTACTTGATTGAAACTAGCAGGATGGTAGCAATCGAACTTAACTGCCTTGCACCATTGATCTCAGAAGACATCATTAAATACTGTGCTCACGAACAGTGCCAAGCACAAAGAGCGTGCGCATTAGCGTCTAATTTTTGGATTTTTGGTTTTTCTATATATGATTTTCGATTGAAGTTCCAAGTTTGGATCGCTGTTTTTTGAAACCGGCAGTTCTGAACTTTATTGAGGGTGTTGGAAACCATCACTGGTTTCATCATTTTATAGGCTAACTTGAAGGACAATTATACTCACACCACCCTGCTCCTCTTTTCCTCTCATTAGTAGTACCAGGGTTGGACCTAAACCGCTAAGTCCTCACGTCTGGGTACTTTGCCTAAAAGCAGAATGTAGTTTCCTGGGTTTTTGGTCCTCTTCTGCAGACAGCGATGAGCCAATGGGAAGACCGCGCTCTGCAAAGAAGCCTATCTTCCATTGGCTACATCACGGACTGTCACTGGCAGAAGGGGGAACAGAGTGGAGCGCCAAGGGAAACCTTGAATAAGTATATCAGTAGTTGTTTGCAAATTATCCAGGGGTGAGTTTTAGTGATTTAGTACTTTGCAGCTATGGAACGGGGAAAAGAGGAGTATAGTTGTGCTTTAAGAGTGTCTGTCTGTTTATTCATATTCTAATTGTAAATTTACTCCAACAAGGTTATCATATTTTCAACTATACCAATGTTGACATTACAAATCACTTTTATTACCATCAAGAATTCTGATTGGTGTCTCCAGTTTCCCTAAACAGAAATCTTGATAGTGAAAGCCAGTTTCTTTGATTTTGATTCAGCTGTTTGTTTACTTATAATTTCTAGAAAATGGTCCTCAGAAGAGTCAGAAGTCATAGTTTCCTACATATCACATAGTAAGTCAGGTGATATCAGCATTGGACCGTATTGTACACTAAGCACAACTTGCAAGAGCAAGGGTATTGGTTAAGATATTCCGTGATGCAAACATGCAATTGATGTCCATTGTATCAAACTATTGTGTTCTACATTAAGGTGACTGAACCCTATAAGGCTATACAATGTCCGCAGTGTCTACAAGTAGGTTTTCTCTAGCATCAAACATATGGAACGGCTCAGGTTGCTGCTCGTGTAAAAGTAGCTTTGTCACCATAGGTGCACAGTTTCCATTATTTGTCACTGTATGTGCACAGTTACGTGCACAGTTCCCATGATTTGGTCAATGTCCGTGCACAGTCCGTGATTTGGTCACATTGTGCACAGTTTCCATTAATTGGTCACTGTACGTGCAGTTTCCATGATTTGT
This sequence comes from Hymenochirus boettgeri, assembly GCA_019447015.1. Lineage (NCBI taxonomy): Eukaryota > Metazoa > Chordata > Amphibia > Anura > Pipidae > Hymenochirus > Hymenochirus boettgeri. The sequence goes on from CM033474.1 coordinate 247,450,182, forward strand.
TTCACTGTACTTGCACATTTTCGGTGATTTGGTCACTGTACATGCACAGTTTCCATGATTTGGTCACCGTGCATGGCTACAAGTAACGTTTCTCTAGCGGCGAACATCTGTTTCCATGATTTGGCCACTGTATATGCAGTTTTCATGATTTGGTCACTGTTCGTTCAGTTTCCATGATTTGGTCACTGTACTTGCACAGTTTCCGTGATTTGGTCATGTACGTGCATTTTCCGTGATTGTTCACTGTACGTGCAGTTTCCATGATTTGGTCACTGTAAATTGCGCAGTTTTCCGTGATCTGGTCACTGTACGTGCCAGTTCGTGTTTGGTCACTGTATGTGCACAGTTTCAGTGATTGGTCATGTATGTGCACAGTTTCTGTGATTTGGTACGGTAACGTGCACAGTTTCAGTGATTTGGTCACTATACGTGCAGTTTCGTGATTTGGTCACTGTACGTGCAGTTTCCGTGATTTGGTTACTGTACGTGCAAAGCTTCCTGATTTAGTCACTGTACTTGCACAGTTTCGTGATTGGTTGCGTACGTGCTAGTTCCATGATTTATTCACTGTACTTGCAAATTTGCGTGATTTGGTTACTGAACGTGCAGTTTCCATTATTTGGTCCCTGTATTTGCAGTTTCCGTGATTTGGTCACTGTATGTGCAGTTTCAGTGTTTGGTCACTGTACGTGCAGTTTCAGTGATTGGTCCTGTACGTGAACAGTTTGTGATTTGTTCACTAACGGGCAGTTTCCGTTATTTGGTCACTGTACTTGAAACAGTTCCGTGATTTGGTCACTGTATGTGCACAGTCTGTGATTTGGTCACTATACGTGCACAGTTTCCGTGATTTGGTCACTGTACGTGCACAGTTTCCTGATTTGGTCACTATAGTGCGTTTTCGTGATTTGGTCACTGTACGTGCAGTTTCTTGATTTGGTTACTGTAAGTGCACAGCTTCATGATTTAGTCACTGTACTTGCACAGTTCTGTGATTGGGTTGCTGTACGTGCAGTTTCCATGATTTATTCACTGTACTTGCAAATTTTGCGTGATTTGGTTATGACGTGCAGTGCAGTTTCCATTATTGGTCCCTGTATTTGCAGTTTCCGTGATTTGGTCAATGTATGTGCAGTTTCAGTGATTTGGTACTGTACGTGCAGTTTCAGTGATTTGGTCACTGTACGTGAACAGTTTGTGATTTGTTCACTATACGGGCAGTTTCCATTATTTGGTCACTGTACTTGAACAGTTTCCGTGATTTGGCACTGTATGTGCACAGTTTCTGTGATGGGTCACTATACGTGCACAGTTTCCGTGATTTGGTCACTGTCGTGCAGTTTCCCTGATTTGGTCACTGTACGTGCATAGTTTGTCCTTTGGTTACTGTACGGTGCACAGTTTGTTCATTTGGTTACTGTACGGCACAGTTTGTGATTTGGGGCCCCTATTTATAAAATCGTTATCGTTATCGTAAAATACCGATCGTTATCGTAAAATAACGACCGGGTTTTACCGATAACGACCGTTATTTACCGATAACGACCGTTATTTACCGATATCGGTAATACCGGTCGTTATTTACCGATAACGGTAATAAAGATTGACAGGACATATGATAAGATATCTGGGTGTGGTATTTAAGAAACAATATTACAGGAATTAATGCACTTGGCAGTCATTATACTAAATCCTTCCAGAGGTCACAATTCTGGTATAATGCAGGATTGTATTTCCCTGTAGACTAACAAGGCTCTATTTGAATTATTTGTTATGGGGGAAATGATTTGCAGTGTGATTGTGAGTATTTGTATGGCCAAACCCCTGGGATTGTGGAATACAGCATATCCAAGGGTGCAAAGGCACCTTAGCTGCAATTGATTTGGGGTATCTGTTTAATCCTATGCATAAGAAACCAAACTAAAGGTGGGTACACACGGTTACCAATCTGTAAGATTCTGTCATTATCTTTGACAGATGGGTACACACAGTCACATCGTTCTTCCTATTAAATATATATATAAAGTATAGGGAGAATGTTCATGACTGCCATACAACCTACGATCGTGGCCAACCTCCTTATATTAGTACAGGGGGCGACCGCAAACGAGGGAACGTGGAATGTCGTTGGCCTCGGAAACAAATCTCCCTTTGTGTACCCAGCTAAAGGGAGGTTGATGGTTTTTAAACAATGATGCACCCAATCAGTACTTGATTGAAACTAGATCAGGGAGGTAGCATCGAACTAACTGCCTTGCACCATTGATCTCAAGAAGACATCATCTTAAATACTGTGCTCACGAACAGTGCAAGCACACCGAAGTCGGCGCATTAACGCGTCTAATTTTTTGATTTTTTGGTTTCTTATATATGATTTTTCGATTGAAGTTCCAAGTTTGGATCTGCTGTTTTTGAAACCGGCAGTTCTGAACTTTATTGAGGTTTGTTTGGAAACCATCACTGGTTCATCATTTTTAGGCTAACTTGAAGGACAATTATACTCACCACACCCTCGCTCCTCTTCTCCTCTATTAGTAGTACCAGGGTTAGGACCTAAAACCGCTAAGTCCTCACGTCTGGGTACTTTGCCTAAAAGCAGAATGTAGTTTCCCCGGGTTTTGGTCCTCTTCTGCAGACAGCGATGTAGCCAATGGGAAGACAAGCGTCTGCAAAGAAGCCTATCTTCCCATTGGCTACATCACGGACGTCACTGGCAGAAGGGGGGAACAGAGTGGGCGCCAAGGGAAACTTTGAATAAGTATATCAGTAGTTGTGGGCAAATTATCCAGGGGTGAGGTTTTAGTGATTTAGTACTTTGCAGCTATGGAACGGGGAAAAGGAGAGAGTATAGTTGTGCTTTAAGATGTGTTCTGTCTGTATTCATATTCTAATAGTGTAAATTTACTCCAACAAGGTTATCATATTTCATCTATACAAATGTTGGACATTAGCAAATCACTTTTATTACCATCAAGACTTTCGTTGGTTGTCTCCAGTCCCTAAACAGAACTTGATAGTGAAGCCAGTTTCTTTGATTATGATCAGCTGTTTGTTCTACTTATAATTTCTAGAAAATGGTCCTCAGAAGAGTCAGAAGTCTAGTTTCCTACATATCACATAGTAAGTCAGGTGATATCAGCATTGGACCGGTATGTACACTAAGCACAACTTGCAAGAGCAAGGGTATTGGTTAAGATATTCCGTGATGCAAACATGCAATTGATGTCCATTGTATCAAACTATGGTTCTACATTAAGGTGACTGAACACCTATAGGGCTATACAATGTCACCTGCAGTGTCTACAAGTAGCGTTTCTCAGCATCAAACATATGGAACGGCTCAGGTTTGCTGCTCGTGTAAAAGTAGCTTTAGTCACCATAGGTGCACAGTTCCATTATTTGGTCATGTATGTGCACAGTCGTGCACAGTTCCCATGTTTGGTCAATGTCCGTGCACAGTCCAGTGATTTGGTCACCATTGTGCACAGTTTCCATATTTGGTCACTGTACGTGCAGTTTCCATGATTTGTTTCACTGTACTTGCACATTTCGGTGATTTGGTCACTGTACATGCACAGTTTCCATGATTTGGTCACGTGATGGCTACAAGTAACGTTTCTCTAGCGGCGAACAATCTGTTTCCATGATTTGGCCACTGTATATGCAGTTTTCATGATTTGGTCACGTTCGTTCGTTTCCATGATTTGGTGCACTGTCCTGCACAGTTTCCGTGATTGGTCACTGTACGTGTTCTGTGATTTGGTCACTGTACGTGCAGTTCCATGATTTGGTCACTGTAATGTGCGCAGTTTCCGTGATCTGGTCACTGTACGTGCAGTTTCCGTGATTTGGTCACTGTATGTGCACGTTTCAGTGATTTGGTCACTGTATGTGCACAGTTTCTGTGATTTGGTCACTTTACGTGCACAGTTCAGTGATTTGGTACTATACGTGCAGTTTTCGTGATTTGGTCACTGTACGTGCAGTTTCCGTGATTGGTTACTGTACGTGCACAGCTTCCATGATTTAGTCACGTACTTGCACAGTTTCTGTGATTTGGTTGCTGTACGTGCAGTTTCCATGATTTATTCACTGTACTTGCAAATTTGCGTGATTTGGTATGAAACGTGCAGTTTCCATTATTGGTCCCGTATTTGCAGTTTCCGTGATTTGGTCACTGTATGTGCAGTTTCAGTGATTGGTCACTGTACGTGCAGTTTCAGTGTTTTGGTCAATGACGTGAACAGTTTGTGATTGTTTCACTATACGGGCAGTTTCCGTTATTTGGTCACTGTACTTGAACAGTTTCCGTGATTTGGTCACTGTATGTGCCACGTTTCTGTGATTTGGTCACTATACGTGCACAGTTCGTGATTGGTCACTGTACGTGCACAGTTTCCCTGATTTGGTCACTATAGTGCAGTTTTCGGATTTGGTCACTGTACGTGCAGTTCTGTGTATTGGTTACTGTACGTGCACAGCTTCCATGATTTAGTCACTGTACTTGCACAGTTTCTGTGATTTGGTGTGCTGTCGTGCAGTCCATGATTTATTCACTGTACTTGCAAATTTGGTGATTTGGTTACGAAAGTGCAGTTTCCATTATTTGGTCCCTGTATTTGCAGTTTCGTGATTTGGTCACTGTATGTGCAGTTTCAGTGATTTGGTCACTGTACGTGCAGTTTCAGTGATTTGGTCACTGTACGTGAACAGTTTGTGATTTGTTCACATACGGGCAGTTTCCATTATTTGGTACGTACTTGAACAGTTTCCGTGATTTGGTCACTGTATGTGCACAGTTCTGTGGATTTGGTCATATATGTGCACAGTTTCCGTGTGTGGTCATGTACGTGCAGTTCCCTGATTTGGTCACTGTACGTGCATAGTTTGTCATTTGTTATGTACGTGCACAGTTTGTCATTTGGTTACTGTACGTGCACAGTTGTGTGATTGGGGCCCTATTATAAAAATCGTTATCGTATCGTAAAATACCGATCGTCGTAAAATAACGGACGGGTTTTTACCGATAACGACCGTTATTTACCGATAACGACCTTATTTACGATATCGTTAAATACCGGTCGTTATTTACCGATAACGGTTAATGATTGACAGGACATATGATAAGATATCTTGGGTGTGTTGTATTAGATAACAATATTACAAGGAATTAATGCACTTGGCAGTCATTATACTAAATCCTTCCAGAGGTCACAATTCTGGTATATGCAGGATTGTATTTCCCTTGTAGACTAACAAGGCTCTATTTGATTTTTGTTATGGGGGAGAATGATTTGCAGTGTGATTGTGAGTATTTGTATGGCCAACCCATGGGATTGTGGAATACAGCATATCCAAGGGTGCACAGGCACCTTAGCTGCAATTGATTTGGGGTATCTGTTTAATCTATGCTATAAGAAAACCAAACTAAAGGTGGGTACACACTGTACCAATCTGTAAGATTCTGTCTATTATCTTTGACAGATGGGAGTACACACAGTCACAATCGTTCTTCCTATATAAATATTATATATAAAGTATAGGGAGAATGTTCATGACTGCCATACAACCTACGATCGTGGCCAACTCCTTATATCATAGTACAGGGGGCTGACCGCAAACGAGGGAACGTGGAATGTTCGTTGGCCTCGGAAACTATAATCTCCCTTTGGTACCCAGCTAAAGGGAGGTTGATGGTTAAAACAATGATGCACCCAATCAGTACTTGATTGAAAACTAGATCAGGAGGTAGCAATCGAACTTAAACTGCCTTGCACCATTGATCTCAAGAAGAATCATCTTAAATACTGTGCTCACGAACAGTGCAAGCCACAGAAGCGTGCGCATTAACGCGTCTAATTTTGGATTTTTTGGTTTTCTTATATGATTTTCGATTGAAGTTCCAGTTTGGATCTGCTGTTTTTGAAAACGGCAGTTCTGAACTTTATGAGGTTTGTTTGGAAACCATCACTGGTTTCAATCATTTTATAGGCTAACTTGAAGGACAATATACTCACCACCACCCTCGCTCCTCTCTTCCTTCATTAGTAGTTACCAGGTTAGGACCTAAACCGCTAAGTCTCACGTCTGGGTACTTGCCTAAAAGCAGAATGTAGTTTCCCTCGGGTTTGGTCCTCTTTGCAGACAGCGATGTAGCCAATGGGAAGACACGCGCTCTGCAAAGAAGCCTATTTCCCATGGCTACATCAGGACTGTACTGGCAGAAGGGGGGAACAGAGGGGAGCGCCAAGGGAAACTTTGAATAAGTATATCAGTAGTTGTTTGGCAAATTATCCAGGGGTGAGGTTTTAGTGATTAGTACTTTGCAGCTATGGAACGGGGAAAAGAGGAGTATAGTTGTGCTTGTAAGAGTGTGTTGTTATTCATATTCTAATAGTGTAAATTTACTCCAACAAGGTTATCATATTTTATTATACACAATGTTGACATTAGCAATCACTTTTATTACCATCAAGACTTCTGATTGGTGTCTCCAGTTCCACTAAACAGAAATCTTGATAGTGAAGCCAGTTTCTTTGATTTATGATCAGCTGTTGTTCTACTTATAATTTCTAGAAATGGTCTCAGAAGAGTCAGAAGTCATAGTTTCCTACATATCACATAGTAAGTCAGGGATATCAGCATTGGACCGTATTGTACACTAAGCACAACTTGCAAGAGCAAGGAAGGGTATTGGTTAAGATATTCCGTGATGCAAACATGCAATGATGTCCATTGTATCAAAATATTGTGTTCTACATTAAGGTGACTGAACCCTATAAGGGCTATACAATGTCACCTGGCAGTGTCTACAAAGTAGCGTTTCTTAGCATCAAAACATATGGAACGGCTCAGGTTTGCTGCTCGTGTAAAAGTAGCTTTAGTCACCATAGGTGCACAGTTTCCATTATTTGGTCACTGTATGTGCACAGTACAGTGCACAGTTCCCATTGATTTGTCAATGTCCGTTGCACAGTCCAGTGATTTGGTCACCATTGTGCACAGTTCCATTATTTGGTCACTGTACGTGCAGTTTCCATGATTTGTTCACTGTACTTGCACATTTCGGTGATTTGTCACTGTACATGCACAGTTTCCATGATTTGGTCACCGTGCATGGCTACAAGTAACGTTTCTCTAGCGGCGAACACTGTTTCCATGATTTGGCCACTGTATATGCAGTTTTCATGATTTGGTCACTGTTCGTTCAGTTTCCATGATTTGGTCACTGTACTTGCACAGTTTCCGTGATTTGGTCACTGTACGTGCATTTTCCGTGATTTGGTCACTGTACGTGCAGTTTCCATGATTTGTCACTGTAATTGCGCAGTTTCCGTGATCTGGTCACTGTACGTGCAGTTTCCGTGATTTGGTCATGTATGGCACAGTTTCAGTGATTTGGTCACTGTATGTGCACAGTTTCTGTGATTGGTCACTGTACGTGCACAGTTTCAGTGATTGGTCACTATTAACGTGCAGTTTTCGTGATTGGTCACTGTACGTGCAGTTTCCGTGATTTGGTTACTGTACGTGCACAGCTTCCATGATTTAGTCACTGTACTTGCACAGTTTCTGTGATTTGGTTGCTGTACGTGCAGTTTCCATGATTTATTCACTGTACTTGCAAATTTGCGTGATTTGGTTATGAACGTGCAGTTTCCATATTTGGTCCCTGTATTTGCAGTTTCCGTGATTTGGTCACTGTATGTGCAGTTTCAGTGATTTGGTCACTGTACGTGCAGTTTCAGTGATTTGGTCACTGTACGTGAACAGTTTGTGATTTGTTCACTATACGGGCAGTTTCCGTTATTTGGTCACTGTACTTGAACAGTTTCGTGATTTGGCACTGTATGTGCACAGTTTCTGTGATTTGGTCACTATACGTGCACAGTTTCCGTGATTTGGTCACTGTACGTGCACAGTTTCCCTGATTTGGTCACTATACGTGCAGTTTTCGTGATTTGGTCACTGTACGTGCAGTTTCTGTGATTTGGTTACTGTACGTGCACAGCTTCCATGATTTAGTCACTGTACTTGCACAGTTTCTGTGATTTGGTTGCTGTACGTGCAGTTTCCATGATTTATTCACTGTACTTGCAAATTTGCGTGATTTGGTACTGAACGTGCAGTTTCCATATTTGGTCCTGTATTTGCAGTTTCCGTGATTTGGTCACTGTATGTGCAGTTTCAGTGATTTGGTCACTGTACGTGCAGTTTCAGTGATTTGGTCACGTAAGGAAACAGTTTGTGATTTGTTCACTATACGGGCAGTTTCCATTATTTGGTCACTGTACTTGAACAGTTTCCGTGATTTGGTCACTGTATGTGCACAGTTTCTGTGATTTGGTCACTATACGTGCACAGTTTCCGTGATTTGGTCACTGTACGTGCAGTTTCCCTGATTTGGTCACTGTACGTGCATAGTTTGTCATTTGGTTACTGTACGTGCACAGTTTGTCATTGGTTACTGTACGTGCACAGTTTGTGATTTGGGGCCCTATTATAAAAAATCGTTATCGTTATCGTAAATACCGATCGTTATCGTAAAATAACGACCGGGGTTTTACCGATAACGACCGTTATTACCGATAACGACCGTTATTTACCGATATCGTTAAATACCGGTCGTTATTACCGATAACGGTAATAATGATTGACAGGACATATGATAAGATATCTGGGTGTGGTTATTTAAAGATAACAATATTACAGGAATTAATGCACTTGGCAGTCATTATACTAAATCCTTCCAGAGGTCACAATTCTGGTATATGCAGGATTGTATTTCCTTGTAGACTAACAAGGCTCTATTTGAATTATTTGTTATGGGGGAAATGATTTGCAGTGTGATTGTGAGTATTTGATGTGCCAACCCCATGGGATTGTGGAATACAGCATATCCAAGGGTGCACAGGCACCTTAGCTGCAATTGATTTGGGGTATCTTGTTTAATCTATGCTATAAGAAACCAAACTAAAGGTGGGTACACACTTGTACCAATCTGTAAGATTCTGTCTATTATCTTTGACAGATGGGAGTACAAACAGTCACAATCGTTCTTCCCTATAAATTATATATATAAAGTATAGGGAGAATGTTCATGACTGCCATACAACCCTACGATCGTGGCCAACTCCTTTATCATAGTACAGGGGGCTGACCGCAAACGAGGGAACAGTGGAATGTTCGTTGCCTCGGGAAACTATAATCTCCCTTTGTGTACCCCAGCTAAAGGGAGGTTGTGATGGTTAAACAATGATGCACCCAATCAGTACTTGATTGAAACTAGATCAGGAGGTAGCAATCGAACTTAATGCCTTGCACCATTGATCTCAAGAAGACATCATTAATACTGTGCTCACGAACAGTGCAAGCACACAGAAGCGTGCGCATTAACGCGTAATTTTTGGATTTTTTGGTTTTCTTATATATGATTTTTCGATTGAAGTTCCAAGTTTGATCTGCTGTTTTTGAAACCGGCAGTTCTGAACTTTATTGAGGTTTGTTTGGAAACCATCACTGGTTTCATCATTTTATAGGCTAACTTGAAGGACAATTATACTCACCACCACCTCGCTCCTCTTCTTCCTCTCATTAGTAGTTACCAGGGTTAGGACCTAAACCGCTAAGTCCTCACGTCTGGGTACTTTGCCTAAAAGCAGAATGTAGTTTCCCTCGGGTTTTTGGTCCTCTTCTGCAGACAGCGATGTAGCCAATGGGAAGACACGCGCTCTGCAAAGAAGCCTATCTTCCCATTGGCTACATCACGGACTGTCACTGGCAGAAGGAAGGGGGGAACAGAGTGGAGCGCCAAGGGAAACTTTGAATAAGTATATCAGTAGTTGTTTGGCAAATTATCCAGGGGTGAGGTTTTAGTGATTTAGTACTTTGCGCGATATGGAACGGGGAAAAGAGGAGTATAGTTGTGCTTTAAGATGTGTCTGTCTGTTTATTCATATTCTAATAGTGTAAATTTACTCCAACAAGGTTATCATATTTTCATCTATACAAATGTTGACATTAGCAAATCACTTTTATTACCATCAAGACTTCTGATTGGTGTCTCCAGTTCCCTAAACAGAAATCTTGATAGTGAAGCCAGTTTCTTTGATTTATGATATCAGCTGTTTGTTCTACTTATAATTTCTAGAAAATGGTCCTCAGAAGAGTCAGAAGTCATAGTTTCCTACATATCACATAGTAAGTCAGGTGATATCAGCATTGGACCGTATTGTACACTAAGCACAACTTGCAAGAGCAAGGGTATGGTTAAGATATTCCGTGATGCAAACATGCAATTGATGTCATTGTATCAAAACTATTGTGTTCTACATTAAGGTGACTGAACCCTATAAGGGCTATACAATGTCACCTGCAGTGTCTACAAGTAGCGTTTCTCTAGCATCAAACATATGGAACGGCTCAGGTTTGCTGCTCGTGTAAAAGTAGCTTTAGTCACCATAGGTGCACAGTTTCCATTATTTGGTCATGTATGTGCACAGTACGTGCACAGTTCCCATGATTTGGTCAATGTCCGTGCACAGTCCAGTGGATTTGGTCACCATTGTGCACAGTTTCCATTATTTGGTCACTGTACGTGCAGTTTCCATGATTTGTTCACTGTACTTGCACATTTTCGGTGATTTGGTCACTGTACATGCACAGTTTCCATGATTTGGTCACCGTGCATGGCTACAAGTAACGTTTCTCTAGCGGCGAACATCTGTTTCCATGATTTGGCCACTGTATATGCAGTTTTCATGATTTGGTCACTGTTCGTTCAGTTTCCATGATTTGGTCATGTACTTGCACAGTTTCCGTGATTTGGTCACTGTACGTGCATTTTCCGTGATTTGGTCACTGTACGTGCAGTTTCCATGATTTGGTCACTGTAATTGCGCAGTTCCGTGATCTGGTCACTGTACGTGCAGTTTCCGTGATTTGGTCACTGTATGTGCACAGTTTCAGTGATTTGGTCACTGTATGTGCACAGTTTCTGTGATTTGGTCACTGTACGTGCACAGTTTCAGTGATTTGGTCACTATACGTGCAGTTTTCGTGATTTGGTCATGTACGTGCAGTTTCCGTGATTTGGTTACTGTACGTGCACAGCTTCCATGATTTAGTCACTGTACTTGCACAGTTTCTGTGATTGGTTGCTGTACGTGCAGTTTCCATGATTTATTCACTGTACTTGCAAATTTGCGTGATTTGGTTACTGAACGTGCAGTTTCCATTATTTGGTCCCTGTATTTGCAGTTTCCGTGATTTGGTCACTGTATGTGCAGTTTCAGTGATTTGGTCACTGTACGTGCAGTTTCAGTGATTTGGTCACTGTACGTGAACAGTTTGTGATTTGTTCACTATACGGGCAGTTTCCGTTATTTGGTCACTGTACTTGAACAGTTTCCGTGATTTGGTCACTGTATGTGCACAGTTTCTGTGATTTGGTCACTATACGTGCCAGTCGTGATTTGGTCACTGTACGTGCACAGTTTCCCTGATTTGGTCACTATACGTGCAGTTTTCGTGATTTGGTCACTGTACGTGCAGTTTCTGTGATTTGGTTACTGTACGTGCACAGCTTCCATGATTTAGTCACTGTACTTGCACAGTTTCTGTGATTTGGTTGCTGTACGTGCAGTTTCCATGATTTATTCACTGTACTTGCAAATTTGCGTGATTTGGTTACTGAACGTGCAGTTTCCATTATTTGGTCCCTGTATTTGCAGTTTCCGTGATTTGGTCACTGTATGTGCAGTTTCAGTGATTTGGTCACTGTACGTGCAGTTTCAGTGATTGGTCACTGTACGTGAACAGTTTGTGATTTGTTCACTATACGGGCAGTTTCCATTATTTGGTCACTGTACTTGAACAGTTTCGTGATTTGGTCACTGTATGTGCACAGTTTCTGTGATTTGGTCACTATACGTGCACAGTTTCCGTGATTGGTCACTGTACGTGCAGTTTCCCTGATTTGGTCACGTACGTGCATAGTTTGTCATTTGGGACGTGAGTGCACAGTTGTCATTTGGTTACGTACGTGCACAGTTTGTGATTTGGGGCCCTATTTATAAAAAATCGTTATCGTTATCGTAAAATACCGATCGTTATCGTAAAAATAACGACCGGGTTTTTTACCGATAACGACCGTTATTTACCGATTAACGACCGTATTACCGATATCGTGTAAATACCGGTCGTTTATTACCGATAACGGTAATAATGTGATGACAGGACATATGAAAGATATCTTGGGGTGTGGTTATTTAAGATAACAATATTACAGGAATTAATGCACTTGGCAGTCATTTAATAAATCCTCCAGAGGTCACAATTCTGGTATATGCAGGATTGTATTTCCTTGTAGACTAACAAGGCTCTATTTGAATTATTGTTATGGGGGAAATGATTTGCAGTGTGATTGTGAGTATTTGTTATGGCCAACCCCATGGGATTGTGGAATACAGCATTCCAAGGGGCACAGGCACCTTAGCTGCAATTGATTTTGGGGTATCGTTTCATCTATTGCTATAAGAAACCAAACTAAAGGTGGGTACACACTGTACCAATCTGTAAGATCTGTTCATTATCTTTGACAGATGGGAGTACACACAGTCACAATCGTTCTTTATATAAATTATATATATAAAGTATAGGGAGAATGTTCATGACTGCCATACAACCTACGATCGGGGCCAACTCCTAATCATAGTACAGGGGCGACCGCAAACGAGGGAACGTGGAATGTTCGTTTGCCTCGGAAACTATAATCTCCTTTGTGGTACCCAGCTAAAGGGAGGTTGATGGTTAAACAATGATGCACCCAATCAGTACTTGATTGAAACTAGATCAGGAGGTAGCAATCGAACTTAACTGCCTTGCACCATTGATCTCAAGAAGACATCATCTTAAATACTGTGCTCACGAACAGTGCAAGCACACAGAAGCGTGCGCATTAACGCGTCTAATTTTTGGATTTTTTGGTTTTCTTATATATGATTTTTCGATTGAAGTTCCAAGTTTGGATCTGCGTTTTGTGAAACCGGCAGTTCTGAACTTTATTGAGGTTTGTTTGGAAACCATCACTGGTTTCATCATTTTATAGGCTAACTTGAAGGACAATTATACTCACCACCACCCTCGCTCCTCTTCTTCCTCTCATTAGTAGTTACCAGGGTTAGGACCTAAACCGCTAAGTCCTCACGTCTGGGTACTTTGCCTAAAAGCAGAATGTAGTTTCCCTCGGGTTTTGGTCCTCTTCTGCAGACAGCGATGTAGCCAATGGGAAGACACGCGCTCTGCAAAGAAGCCTATCTCCCATTGGCTACATCACGGACTGTCACTGGCAGAAGGGGGGAACAGAGTGGAGCGCCAAGGGAAACTTTGAATAAGTATATCAGTAGTTGTTTGGCAAATTATCCAGGGGTGAGGTTTTAGTGATTTAGTACTTTGCAGCTATGGAACGGGGAAAAGAGGAGTATAGTTGTGCTTTAAGATGTGTTGTCGTTTATTCATATTCTAATAGTGTAAATTTACTCCAACAAGGTATCATATTTTCATCTATACAAATGTTGACATTAGCAAATCACTTTTATTACATCAAGATTCTGATTGGTGTCTCCAGTTCCCTAAACAGAAATCTTGATAGTGAAGCCAGTTTCTTTGATTTATGATCAGCTGTTTGTTCTACTTATAATTTCTAGAAAATGGTCCTCAGAAGAGTCAGAAGTCATAGTTTCCTACATATCACATAGTAAGTCAGGTGATATCAGCATTGGACCGTATTGTACACTAAGCACAACTTGCAAGAGCAAGGGTATTGGTTAAGATATTCGTGATGCAAACATGCAATGATGTCCATTGTATCAAACTATTGTGTTCTACATTAAGGTGACTGAACCCTATAAGGGCTATACAATGTCACCTGCAGTGTCTACAAGTAGCGTTTCTCTAGCATCAAACATATGGAACGGCCTCAGGTTTGCTGCTCGTGTAAAAAGTAGCTTTCGTCACCATAGGTGCACAGTTTCCATTATTTGGTCACTGATGTGCACAGTACGTGCACAGTTCCATGATTTGTGGTCAATGTCGTGCACAGTCCATGATTTGGTCCATGTGCACAGTTCCCATTTATTTGGTCACTGTAAGTGCAGTTTCCATGATTGTTCACTGTACTTGACATTTTCGGTGATTGGTCACTTTACATGCACAGTTTCCATGATTTGGTCACCGTCATGGCTACAGTACGTTCTTAGCGGGACATCAGTTTCCATGATTTGGCCACTGTATATGCAGTTTTCATTGATTGGTCCACTGTTCTTAAGTTTCCATGATTTGGTCACTGTACTTTGTTTGTTTGGCAGGCCACAAGTTCCGTGATTTGGTCCACGTACGTGCATTTTTCCGTGATTTGGTCACTTACGTGCAGTTTCCATGATTTGGTCACTGTAATTGCGCAGTTTCCGTGAATCTGGTCACTGTATTGCAGTTTCCGTGATTTGGTCACTGTATGTGCACAGTTTCAGTGATTTGTCACTGTATGTGCACAGTTTCTGTGATTTGGTCACTGTACGTGCACAGTTTCAGTGATTTGGTCACTATACGTGCAGTTTTCGTGATTTGGTCACTTAGTGCAGTTTCCGTTGATTTGGTTACTGTACGTGCACAGCTTCCATGATTTAGTCACTGTACTTGCACAGTTTCTGTGATTTGGTTGCGTACGTGCAGTTTCCATGATTATTCACTGTACTTGCAAAATTTGCGTGATTGGTACTGAACGTGCAAGTTTCCATATTTGGTCCCTGTATTTGCAGTTTCCGTGATTTTGGTCACTGTATGTGGCAGTTTCAGTGATTTGGCACTGTACGTGCAGAGGTTTCAGTGATTTGGTCACTGTACGTGAACAGTTGTGATTTGTTCACTATACGGGCAGTTTCGTTATTTTGGTCATGTACTTGACGTTTCCGTGATTTGGTCACTGTATGGGCACAGTTTCTGGGATTTGGTCAAACTATACGTGCACAGTTTCCGTGATGTGGTTCACTGTACGTGCACAGTTTCCCTGATTTGGTCACTATACGTGCAGTTTTCGTGAATTTGGTCACTGTACGTGCAGTTTCTGTGATTTGGTTACTGTTACGTGCACAGCTTCCATGATAGTCACGACTGCACAGTTTCTGTGATTTGGTTGCTGTACGTTTGCAGTTCCATGATTAATCACTGTACTGCAAATTTGCGTGTGATTGGTTAATGAAGTTGCAGTTTCCATTATTTGGTCCCTGTATTTGAAGTTTCCGTGATTTGGTCACGTATGTGCAGTTTCAGGTTTGGTCATGTACGGCAGTTTCAGTGATTTGGTCACTGTACGTGAACAGTTTGTGATTGTTCACTATACGGGCAGTTTCCATATTTGGTCACTGTACTTGAACAGTTTCCGTGATTTGGTCACTGTATGTGCACAGTTTCTGTTGATTTGGTCACTTACGTGCACAGTTTCCGTGATTTGGTCATGTACGTGCAGTTTCCTGATTTGGTCACTGTAAGTGCATAGTTGGTCATTGGTTACTGTACGTGCACAGTTTGTCATTGTTACTGTACGTGCACAGTTTGTGATTGGGGCCCTATTTATAAAAATCGTTATCGTTATTCGTAAAAATACCGATCGTTATCGTAAAAAAACGACCGGGTTTTACCGATAACGACCGTTATGTACCGAAACGACCGTTATTTACCTGAGTATGTTAAAACCGGTCGTTTATTACGATAACGGTAATAATGATGAGGACATATGAAAGAGATCTTGGGTTGGTTATTAAGATAACAATATTACAGGAATTAATTGCACTTGGCAGTCATTATACTAAATCCTTCAGAGGTCACAATTCTGGTATATGCAGGATTGATTTCCCTTGTAGACAACAAGGCTCTATTTGAATTATCTGTTATGGGGGAAATGATTTGCGTGTGATGTGAGTATTTGTATGGCCAAACCCCATGGGATTGTGGAATACAGCTATCCAAGGGTGCACAGGCACCTTAGCTGCAATTGATTTGGGGTATATGTTAAATCTATGCTTAAGAAACCAAACTAAAGGTGGGTACACACTGTACCAATCTGTAAGATTTGTCTATATCTTTGACAGAGGGAGGCACACAGTCACAATGTTTGTCTATATCAAATTATATATATAAGTATGAGAGGAGGAATGTTCATGACTGCCATAAACCTACGATCCGGCCAAACTCTTATATCATAGTACAGGGGGCTGCCGCAAACGAGGGAACGTGGAATGTTGTTGGCCTCGGAACTATAATCTCCCTTGGTACCCAGCTAAGGGAGGTTTGATGGGTTTAAACAATGGCACCCAATCAGGACTTGATTGAAACTAATCAGGAGGGTAGCATCGAACTTAACTGCCTTGCACCATTGATCTCAAGAAGACATCATCTTAAATACTGTGCTCCACGCACAGTGCAAGCACACGAAGCGTGCGCATTAACGCGTCTAATTTTGGATTTTTTGTTTTTTTATTGATATGATTTTCGTGATTGAAGTTCAAGTTTGGATCTGCTGTTTTGAAACCGGCCAGTTCTGAACTTTATTGGGTTGTTTGGAAACCATCACTGGTTCATTCATTATAGGCTAACTTGACGGACAATATATCACCAACACCCTCGCTCCTCTTCTCCTCTCATTAGTACGTTACAGGGTTGGACCTAAACCGCTAAGTCTCGTCTGGGACTTTGCCTAAAAGCAGAAGGTAGTTTCCTGGGTTTTTGGTCCTCTTCTGCAGACCAGCGATGTAGCCAATGGGGAAGACACGCGCTCTGCAAAGGAAGCCTACTTCCCATGAGCTACATCACGGACTGTCACTGGCAGAAGGTGGAGGGAAAGAGTGGAGCGCCAAGGGAAACTTGAATAGTATTCAGTGTTGTTTGGCAAATTATCAGGGGTGAGGTTTTAGTGATTTAGTACTTTGCAAGCTATGGAACGGGGAAAAGAGGATATAGTTGTGCTTTAAGATGTGTTCTGTCTGTTTATTCATATCTAATAGTGTAAATTTACTCAACAGGTTATCATATTTTCATCTATACAAATGTTGACATTAGCAAAACACTTTTATTACCATCAAGACTCTCGATTGGTGTTCTCCAGTTCCCTAAACAGAAATCTTATAGTGAAGCCAGGTTCTTTGATTTATGATCAGTGTTTGTTTCGTTATAATTTCTAGGAAAATGGTCCTCAGAAGAGTCAGAAGTCATGTTTCCTACATATCACATAGTAAGCAGGTGATATCAGATAGGACCGTATTGTTACACTAAGCACAA
The DNA here is from genome assembly GCA_019447015.1 of Hymenochirus boettgeri. Lineage (NCBI taxonomy): Eukaryota > Metazoa > Chordata > Amphibia > Anura > Pipidae > Hymenochirus > Hymenochirus boettgeri. Next base: position 247,467,513 of record CM033474.1, read on the forward strand.
CTTGCAAGAGCAAGGGTATTGGTAAGATATTCCGTGATCAAACATGCAATTGATGTCCATTGTATCAAACTATTTGTTATACATTAAGGTGACTGAACCCTATAAGGGCATATTACAATGTCACTGCAGTGTCTACAAGTAGCGTTTCTCTAGCATCAAACAATGGAACGGCTCAGGTTGTGCTCGTGTAAAAAGTAGCTTTAGTCACCATAGGTGCACAGTTTCCATTTTGGTCACTGTATGTGCACAGTACGTGCACAGTTTCCATGATTTGGTCAATGTCCGTGCACAGCCAGTGATTTGGTCACCATTGTGCACAGTTTCCATTATTGGTCAATGACGTGCAGTTCCATGATTTGTTCAATGTACTGACATTTTCGGTGATTTGGTGTCACTTTACATGCACAGTTCCATGATTTGGTCACGTGCATGCTACAAGTAACGTTTCTTAGCGGCGAACATCTGTTTCCATGATTTGGCCACTGTATATGCAGGTTTCATGATTGGTCATGTTCGTTCAGTTTCATATGATTGGTCACTGTACTTGCACAGTTTCCGTGATTTGGTCACTTGACGTGCATTTTCCTGTGTGATGGTCACTGTAGTGCAGTTTCCATGTTTGGTCACTGAATTGCGCAGTTCGTGAGCTGTCATGTACGTGCAGTTTTCGTGATTGATTTGGTCACTGGATGTGAACACAGTTCAGGTGATTGTGGTCACTGTATGTGCACACAGTTTCTGTGAATTTGGTCATATGGTACGTGCACAGTTTCAGGATTTGGTCATATTACGTGCAGTTTCGTGATTTTGGTCACTGTACGTTGCAGTTTCGTGATTTGGTTACTGTAGTGCACAGCTTCCATGATTTAGTCACTGTACTGCACAGTTTCTGGTGATTGGTTGCTGTACGTGCAGTTTCCATGATTATTCACTGTACTGCAAATTTTGCGTGATTGGTTACTGAACGTGCAGTTTCCCTATTTGGTCCATGTATTTGCAGTTTCCGTGATTTGGTCACTGTATGTGCAGTTTCAGTGATTTGGTAACTGACGTGCAGTTCAGTGGATTTGTCACTGTACGTGAACGTTGTGATTTGTTAACTATACGGGTCAGTTTCCGTTATTGGTCACTGGCTTGAAAGTTTCCGTGATTGGTCACTGTATGTGCACAGTTTCGTGATTTTGGTCACTAGTACGTGCAAGTTTCCGTGATTTTGGTCAAGTACGTGCACAGTTTCCCTGATTTGGTCACTATACGTGCAAGTTTTCGTGATTGGTCACTGTACGGCAGTTCTGTGATTTGGTTACTGTACGTGCACAGCTTCATGATTTAGTCACTGTACTTGCACAGTTTCGTGATTGGTTGCTGTACGTGCAGTTTCAGATTTATTCAATGTACTTGCAAATTTGCTGATTTGGTTACTGAACGTGCAGTTTCCATTATTTGGTCCCTGTATTTGCAGTTTCCGTGATTTGGTCACTGTATGTGCAGTTTCAGTGATTGGTTCACTGTACGTGCAGTTTCAGTGATTTGGTCACTGTACGTGAACGTTTTGATTTGTCACTATACGGCAGTTCCATTATTTGGTCACTGTTACTGACAGTTTCCGTGATTTGGTCACTGTATGTGCACAGTTTCTGTGATTTGGTCACTATACGTGCACGTTTCCTGTGATTTGGTCACTGTACGTGCAGTTCCCTGATTGGTCACTGTACGTGCATAGTTGTCATTGTTATGTACGTGCAGTTTGCATTGGTTACTGTACGTGCACAGTTTGTGATTTGGGGCACTATTATAAAAAATCGTTATCGTTATCGTAAATACCGATCGTTACGTAAATAACGACCGGGGTTTTTACCGATAACGACCGTTATTTACCGATGAACGACCGTTATTTACCGATATCGGTAATACGGTCGTATTTACGATAACGGTCGTTATTTACCGATAACGTGCTCGTTATCGGTAAATAACGACCGTTATCGGTAAATAACGACCGTTATCGGTAATAACGCCGTTATCGGTATAGGTCGTTACGGTAACCCGGTCGTTATTTTACGAAACGATCGGTTTTTACGATAACGATAACGATTTTTTATAAATAGGGGCCTTGGTCACTGTACATGCACATGTTTCTGTGATTTGGTCACTTGTACGTGCAGTTTCGTCATTTGGTTACTGTACGTGCCACAGTTGTCATTTGGTTAGTACGTGCACAGTTTGTCATTTGGTCACTGTAGTGCAGTTTCTGTGATTTGGTTCACTGTACGTGACAGTTTCTGTGATTGGTCACTGTACGGGCACAGTTTTAATGATAGTTAATTCAGTACTGTATCCAATCATTGTAGATTCTAATCCAAATCTACTGATTTTTTATTATTGTCTCTAATAAACGAAGTAAGTGTAGAAAGGATTCCCCAGTGGCTAAGTAACGGGTAATTATTACCCCATTGTAAGGGTAACTAACACTCAATATGCTTATTTGAAGAAAAGAATTTTGTTTGCTGGTCACATGCCGGAGTTGATTCAATCAGCTATAAGTATTTAAAATTAATCAGTTAGTTTCCCCACTGTGGATATCACCAATCCCTACTGACCTCATCCCATTAACTGCACAGAAGCGGGGGGCCTACAGCAAAATACACTGAGATCAATGGTCTCCTGACAGTCCATCAGCAGTGGGGTCATTGTACTGATCTCTGTATGGGAGGCTGGAGGTGTCCCTCCGACACTCCGATGTTCAGATCCTCATGCCTTCAGGTCGGTTAGTGAAAGAGAGAAAGAGACAATCAAATCAAAGTGATGTCAAGTGAGGATCCAGGAACAGAGCTGTTACACGGGATGACAAACTTCCTCCTTATCTTGGAACTGTAAAGGGGAGGGACTGAATTCTGGGATGTTGACAAAGAACATTAGACTGCTGTCCCTGAGTTGCACTGCACACTTGTGTTGATACATGGGCAATCGTTGATTTTTTTTTTCTTACAGAGATAGGCCAGAACCATAGAACCATACACCAAATTGAACATTTAATATTTATAATTTAATAGAAAAATATCCAAAACAAGATCCACCAAAGGACTAATTCGCCAATAGTACGTCAGTAGAAAGACATCACATCTAGTTAGTAAAGAGGGATGTGTGAGAATGACCTGGAGGTTCGGACCATTGGGGAAATGAAGGGGGGCACCTTAAAGTAAATATTATCGTATTAATATCACTATGTGATAATGAGATGCTAAGAAGAGACCACGCATTGCTGAATTCATATCCTCTCTGGGGGTATGGGCTGGGGAATGGGAGTGATATCACCTGTTTGGGTTATCACTAGGTTGGGGGGAAAGGGGTTACAAAGTAATTTGATCTATGGATGGTATGGCTGTGTTTAGATCGCTGTTACAGGGACCAATGGGAACAGGGGATGTTATCAACGTCACACCAATGATGATAGACAGGATCATCCAAATGCATATCCTGGGAAGTGGAATCGGAACAGACTTCATTTCCCTACTCCGGGGGAATATTCTCTTATTACTGACTTTTCTTCCCAACGTAGGGTAAGACTGCGTTAGTGGGAAGGGGATTTGGATGGGCTACGATCTGGATCACTGGAGGGGTAGAGGCAGCGAGAACTGATTACTGGTTGGGGGGAGTGGGGGGATGGTGGGGGGGAGGAAGGACCCTGTGGAACAGGGGGCGTCCCGGGATCGGGGCGAGAGCGATGGCACAAATGAACCCAAAGGGAGGGCGAGAGGGGAGAAAAAAGAAACTTTTAATCCCATTTCCCCCATTTGCAGTTTTCTGTGTTGAATAGTCAATATGACGTATAATAACATGAAGTCAAGGGGGTGCCCTGAGCTATTTTTTTAATTGAATTATTACAAGCAGAAAATACACATTGTACATCCCATTCCCTTTGTCTCCCCAGTTTTTATTCTTCAGTAAAAAGATTGTCATTTGAGTCACCGCCAGTTTACGTTTTTTAGAATTTCATTAACTGCCCCCTAGTGGCCAATATGTAGCCAAAGGCCGCAGAAAGAAAATGCATTTTTTTCTTTAGCTATTTACTCCCCCAATGGTGATTTGTAACAATTAAAACATATAAAGAAATGGCAAATTATATTAACTAATATTACCCTTAACAAATAGTAGGCTTTGTGGCAAGGGGCAATATATATACAGGCGGGGTATCACACGCTTTAACCAACATAAGTTTTATGACTACAATCGTACAATATGATGTGGATAAAAAATTATAATAGCGATCGTACTTAGTACCGCATGGAATTGTACGGATTCCCGGTCATAAATGTACAATCGCGGACGTACTTTTATGATAACCTGCGGGGTAATAAATATGTGTGGGCCCTTTACAGGTAAATCCTTAATTGCGAAGTTGAGTTATTTTTATAGCCTAAGTCTTTTGTAAAACGTCTCCTCGTATTGCCCCAGAACACAAGCCTATAATCAAACATCAGCTCTTTCGCTAATCTCCACATGAGGACATCGCATTTCAATCAAAGGTGTCTTCCTGTAACATAATCCAAAATACACAAAGACAAAATGGCTGATTTTTGAAGGAGCTTTAATGGTACCGTAATTATTTGAATATCCAGACGTGTGGTGTTGCAACAAATGGTTTGAATAATAAAATTCCCTCAGTCAATGTTTGATTGGCAGATATTTGATTATATTGAGGTAGTTACACTGGAATCCAACACTAGCACAACAAAATAAATTGTATAATGGAAAGCAGATCTATGAATTGAAAACAATGATTAACATTTAACCCTATACATCAAATTTACAAAAAAAAATAAAATATTACAAATGATAACATTAGAGTGCATATTATACGTGTGTACATTAAACTTGTTGTGTGGACAGGAAGTAGATGACAGTTGTAGTTCCGCAACACTAGGGTCCATAAACATATCTATCCCCCTCTATTGCTCCTGGCAACAACAAAAAAAATAGTGTAATAAAAAAAAAAAAAATTGGCCCTAATACATTTTTTTCTTTAGTTTTCTTAGTTTTCTTTTTTTTTAAATAAAGAAATATTTACAAATTTGCCATAAACAGTGCATCACAATGCAAACCTGCATTTTAAATTACTGCCCTCTGCCAGGTCAGGCCTTAAAGGGATATCTACATTTAGAACTTTTCACCAGTTTCTATAATCGGGGGGGGGGGGGGGTGAGAGGAACGGTTCAGTATTACACATGTTCAGAAGTGCACTTATCTTGGGTATAGAACTATGGTAAGGGTCTGCCATTAGGGGGATATAGTAGGTACTCCGTACTGGGGTCCCAGAAAGTGTTTCTTAAAGGGCCCACATGGGACCAGAAATGTACCTAGCATGGGGCTCAGAAAACTCTACAGACAGGGAATATATTGTGTTGTATAGTAGGTTATATTCATATTGCCGTTAAAAGGGAAAGTACAGAACCACTTTACAGAACCAGACAGTGGATGATATTCAGCACATGTTTTAACCCCTGACAGGGGACAAGTGATAGAGCTGCTGTCTCTCCAGTCACATTTAGCAGGGTTGGCACAAGATTTGAATTTTATGGCAAATGTGGGGACAGAACATTCCGTCTCTATCTATCTGAGTATTAGCATGAGTGGAAACCTCTATCTGTTCACTACAGAGAGATGTTTAATGGTTATACACACTCTGTGTACTTTGGGGGGTTTGTACATTGCCACAGCATAAGAAAGCAGTATGGCAGCACACGCCGTGTGTTAATAAAAACACATTCATACTAGATTGTACTCTTAAATGCAAATCAATGCTATCTACCCCCTCAGAGTCCAGGACTGTTCCCGACTGGCCAATGGGAAGACGTGCTACTTGGACCCCCCAGAGTCCAGGACTGTTCCCAGACTGGCCAATGGGAAGACGTGCTACTTGGACCCCCTCAGAGTCCAGGACTGTTCCCAGACTGGCCAATGGGAAGACGTGCTACTTGGACCCCCTCAAAGTCCAGGACTGTTCCCAGACTGGCCATGGGAAGACGTGCTACTTGCAAAGTGTGTCTTACCATTGGATAAATGGATGAATGTTTATACCAACATTATGAGCCTGTCATTGAAGCCCGGTATGCTACATCTAGAAGGGATGGAAGGGGGTTGTTTAGGGGCTTACTCCACTTTACTTCCCCTTTAATAACATTTAACTAGAGTTATCCTAATAGTGCTGAAATAATCCTAGTTATAGACATGAGGTAAGACTGTAATAATGGAGATGGGAATATTGCTTTTAAGTTGGCCTGTTTGCTTTGTCGGAAGACTTTTAACCTGAGTCTTTAAAAGAAACCTACCAGGTAATTATCATCTTGCACAAATCATTTTTTATCTTTAGCCTTGGGCCCTTTAAAACTAATAATCTTGAAGGAATGTCGGAGAGTTAAAAAGGAAAACAAACCAGCACATTTTACAGTAACTTGTTCACACTGGGATGTGTGGTTAAAGGAAAAGTACCACTAAGTAAATGTCCTTCTATTGACACGGTTAGAGGCAGGAACTACTCCATGACTTTCATGTGATCAGCCAGGGGACGGTTTATCTTCCCCGGATCACGTAACATCAACCGCATTCTACTTCTTCTAATAAAAGGGAATAACCAGTAACATATTGTAAAATATTTCCCATTTCCAACTGAGCCCGGATTGCTACCATCTGGGAATTGGATGTCTTAGACATGCTGGTTATGCCTAATTCCCTTGGTTGTCCATATAACCCCAATTGCTTTGATTCTTTATTCCAATCAGAATTTCCCAATTGATTTCTCTTTCACTGCCATCCATGGGTAGATGGATGTATCCCTTTTTCTTTAATGTGGGATTGGTACATAGCATTAGCAGACAGTAGGGAGACAGCTGGTAGGGATCTATTTGTAACCGGGACTGGCCATACACAAGTCAGATATTAGATGTGTAGAAGGGATATGGGAATTGGTACGTCTGGTGGGGAGTCTCACCCAGAATTAGTCATGATTGGCAGTGATTACAATTGACCATGTGACCAGCGCGTGTAGTCTAGCCCTTGGAGAGAGAAAGGGAAAGACCCTATAAGCAATGCTTATCCTGTGTCTTTGTCTGACTTGGTTATTATGTTTACCTGTGTACCTAGCAATCACTTTGTGTGGGTTAATGGCACAATGGGTGGTTTATAGGTAATCTGTACAGGTGGCCTTACAATTTGCTCATTCAATCTATAAGCAAACCCAGACCAAACAAGCACTTTCCAGGGGAGTCTCTCATGTGTGGCCAGCTTAGTGTTGTAAAAGAGAGATCTCTGCAATATAGTAATATTTCTCTATTTTGTCTCTGTGTTATAAACGGACACATTATCCCCATCCTACCTGCCGAAACGAATGAATCTTTCACTATCTCATTCACAAAAAAAATATCCCACTTCAACCCTAATATCCACGACACTACATATCCCACTCAGACCTAATATCCCACTCAGACCCTTATATCCCACTCAGACCCTAATATCCCACTCAGACCCTAATATCCCACTCAGACCCTTATATCCCACTCAGACCCTTATATCCCACTCAGACCCTAATATCCCACTCAGACCCGAATATCCCACTCAGACCCTAATATCCCACTGGGACCCTAATATCCCACTCAGACCCTAATATCCCACTCAGACCCTAATATCCCACTCAGACCCTTATATCCCACTCAGACCCTAATATCCCACTCAGACACCTAATATCCCACTCAGACCCTAATATCCCACTCAGACCCTAATATCCCACTCAGTCCTTAATATCCCACTGGGACCCTAATATCCCATTGGGACCCTAATATCCCACTCAGACACTAATATCCCACTCAGTCCTTAATATCCACTGGAACCCTAATATCCCACTGGAACCCTAATATCCCATTCAGACACTAATATCCCACTCAGACACTAATATCCCACTGAAACCCTAATATCCCAATGGGACCCTAATATCCCACTGGGACCCTAATATCCCACAGGGACCCTAATATCCCACTCAGACCCTAATATCCCACTCAGACCCTAATATCCCACTCAGACCCTAATATACCACTCAGTCCTTAATATCCCACTGGGACCCCAATATCCCACTCAGACCCAATATGCCACTGTGAACCTAAATCCCACTCAGACCCTAATATACCACTCAGTCCTTAATATCCCACTGGGACCCTAATATCCCACTCAGACCCTAATATGCCACTGTGAACCTAATATCCCACTCAGACCCTAATATTCCACTCTCTCTCTATCTCACTCTCTCTCTAATACCCCACTCTCTCTCTAATATCCCACTCTGAACCAAATTTCCCACTCTGACTATTATCCCACGCACACTCTAATATCTAACTCTCTAATATATTACTCTCTCTCTCTTTCTCTAATAGCACTCTCTCTAATCTCTCCCTCTCTCTCGAATATCCCACTCTCTCTAATATCCCACTCTTTCTCTAATATTCCACTTTCATATGTCACTCTCTTTCTAATGACGCCTATCTTACTCTCCCTTTCTCTTATATCCCACTCTCTCTAATATCTCACTCTCTCCCTTATATCCCACTTTCTCTCTAATATGCCACTCTGATCCTAATTTCTTACTGACTCTGACTAATGCACTTGAATAGGTCTCCGTCACTCTAATTGTCTTCCCTCACCTTCCTTATAGATCTCTCCCTATTGACTGTGTTCTCTCTCTTTTGTTGAAACATTGCTAGCAGACCTTCCCTTACCTTTCCCTTCCATCTTTCTCTTTTTCCTGATTTTATTGTGTTTAGTACATTGTCCAGACCTTTAACACATTGTAGATCCGCAGATAAACTCTGTGTGTGAAATAAGTAGCCGTAAGAGGGGGAAAAAAGAAAGAAAAACAACTTTATTGGGGCCCCTCTGCTTCCATGACTCTCTGCATGTCAACCTGGGAAAGGAACAAACTATTGCTTGCTTTCCTGTAATCTTAAAGCAGTTGAGTTTGAACAGGTGCCTGTCATATTGTGTACACTTCAAAAACCAACAGAGAAAACAGCAACATAATCCCTTTGTGCCCAAGGGTGACTCCCACTGCTCTGCCTGGAAAATGCTGATTCCATCAGGCTGATGGTTTCAAAGTGCCACCATCAGACTCCCAGGACTACTCTTCCCAGTGGTTAGTAATAAAAATCTAGCCCCATTAGCAGAGACCTACATCATTTCCAACTATCTTTTCTCACATTGCAGGCAATCCATTATGTTATCCCCTACTGTCACCTGGATTCCATGAGAACATTAACCTACAAGAAGGTGACAAAAGGTTTGATTGCCCATTCGCTGAAACAGATTTGGCCTAAATTGTACATTAACACCAGGATAATGTACCAGAGTCTGTGAACACTACAGTCCACTAAGTGTAACCTGTGATAAAACAGTGCTCAGGAACACCAAATAGGCAGGATTGACCCCCACGGGTATAATTAACCTGGACCAGCTCGCTCTTGTCTTAAGTCTTTTTTTTATAGGTCTTTAATTTCCATGCTAGCAGCAAAAACAATAACCAGATGAGCTGCTACCTGCATCCACAAGATTCAACAACCATGTCTTCATACTGTTTGTAGACTACGTTGTTACCTGCATCAATATACAGAATACTGATTGGAGTCAATTTAGTAGGCACACAGCAGCTTGGTGGTGTAGAACCTGGATCCATAGAGTTCATTAATGTTTGGATAATAGCATGGTTGGTAGGCTCTAAGTGGGATCTCAAGGGGAAATCACAAACCCCTTCACAATGATAGGCTTCATATTCCAACGGTGCAATGATCCAATCATCCCAACCAAGCTCCTTAAAATTGACATGGAGGGGCTTTTTACTGCACCTTAGCCTGGATTTCCTTCCATGTCTTTTCCCATGCCTACTATTGAAAGCTGTCCTCCTCTTACGTCTCATTTTATAATTTAACTTGGTCTCCTTTTCCAGGCCTTTGGAGGAGTGGACCTGCTCCTTCAGTTCATTGTAGAGGTTCTTTTTCTTAGACTTTGTGAAGACCACCAAAAGGGCCTTCTCCTGTTGGGATCTTGGTTTCCTGGCCAAACCAATACTTCTAAGGTTAACTTCCATACCAGTGGTGGAGGAAGTGGCTCTCAGCTCAAAACAAATGTGTTTTTTATTTTGCCTGATATGTTGAAGGTTTCTCCAAACATCAAACACTTGCCAGCCTGGGGATTGAGTGGTCTGAAGGTCCAGAGTCCTAGAATCCAGCTGTTCATGGGAAGTGCATGATGAAACCTGTAGGTGGTACAAGCCCAAAGGTGTTTTGTCTAGGTCCACGGCTTTCTGAAATACCCTTAGCTCGGCTCCTACCAGCTCTTCTTTGTCTGACAGAGTGGATATATCAAACAAATACCTCTTTCGCTTCACAAAAGAAGGAGAAAGATCCTCTGAAAGATAAAAAAAATATGATAACAGTCAGTGCTTATAATGGGAATGTGGAGAATAACGCTTCTAGCCCATACATACCCAAGCAAACCTGGGATATTGTTCTAACCACCCTCCCCACCCCCTTATCCCCATGTAAATATCCATGCAACATTTACACTCTTTACTTTTTCCTGGCTTCCACCTAGAGATATAATGCATTTAGTTTACAATAAAGGGAGGATTAATAGCAATACTGTGCCCAGCCAGTTAGAAGCGATTATGCAGTTCAGTGGGAAATGGATTTAAATAGATATTGCATTCCCTGTTCTGAAAATGTTCTGAAGTTAAAGAGTGCAGAAAAAACAGTAACTTAAAGGCTCGTTCACACGTCCGATGTGGGCACCGAGCCACGATCCCCAACGGCGATACATTCACGCAACAAAAGGGCGTTTCAGGCGAGAATCGCCCATGTGTTTTCGGTCCCAACCGAACACAGTGCAGTAAAGCAGTGAATATGTTAGTTATAAAAACTCTTTCCCACTAAACATTCTACCCAATCCAACCAATAGCAACTGCAGTTCACATTCCACAGCTTTTAACTGAGTTTTGGATTATTATTTTTGCTAGGGCTGCATTACAATATTTAACTGCTATGAATTCCTGTCCATGTCAAAATGCATCAAAGTGCCAGGGAAATACACAAAGAGAAGGAATTTGCATTGTGTTATCTATTTCAATGGCAGAGCTGGTAAAAAGTGATTCTGTAATATGAATCAGAGTTTGACATTCTCAAACCGATATGGGCTTATATAATGTAATATAGACTGATATAATGTAATATAGACTGATGTGGGCTGATATAATGTAATATAGACTGATATAATGTAATATAGACTGATGTGGGCTGATATAATGTAATATAGACTGATATAATGTAATATAGACTGATGTGGGCTGATATAATGTAATATAGACTGATATAATGTAATATAGACTGATGTGGGCTGATATAATGTATAAGACTGATACTGACTGATATAATGTAATATGACGATGACAGGATGATATAATGTAATATAGACTGATACTGGCTGATATAATGTAATATAGACTGATATGGGCTGATATAATGTAATAATGACCAATATGGGCTGATATAATGTAATATAGACTGATACGGGCTGATATAATGTAATATAGACTGATGTGGGCTGATATATTGTAATATAGACTGATGTGGGCTGATATAATGTAATATTGACTGATACAGGCTGATTATATGTATATAGACTGATACGGGCTGATATAATGTAATTAGACTAATAAGGGCAGATATAATGTATAATATAGACTAATAAGGGCGATATAATGTAATATAGACTGTACGGGCTGATATAATAATATAGACTGATATGACTGATAAATGTAATATAGACTGATACGGATGATATAAGTAATATAGACTGAACGGCTGAATAATGTAATATAGACTGATATGGGCTGATATAATGTAATAATGACCAATATGGGCTGATATAATGTAATATAGACTGATACGGGTGATATAAGTAATATAGAACTGATGTGCTGCTATAATGTAATATGACTGATACAGGCTGATATAATGAATATAGACTGATACGGGCTGATATAATGTAATATAGACTATAAGGGCTGATATATGTAATATAGACTGATACGGGCTGATATAATGTAATATAGACTGATACGGCTGATATAATGTAAAAATCCCCGACGGGATTACATTATCGTTCATATGTATGACCAACTTTTGGGCAGAGCCCTCCTTCATTGTACCACACTAAAGCAGTAACTTATCACACTAAATGCTGCTGACCAGCACTTGAATTATTGTATCCTCGTGCATATTAATTCAGCTGTTAGCGCCACGGAAAATGTTGGCGCATACAAATCTACAGTAATAATAATAATTATTATAATAATCCAATATAGACAGATATAGTCTAATCAGATTGATACATGATGACAGTATAATATAGACTGATGTAGACTGCTATGTTGAATATAGGCAGATAAAGTCTAATATAGACTGATATAGGCTGATATAATCCAATATAGTAATTTAAAACTGATATAGTTTAAAGGGCATGTCCACCCCCAAAACTAAAATTTAACCCCTTACTGGCCACATCAAGTAGTTTAAAAACAATCCTTACCTTACATTCCTGCTCAAAATAGTTCCCCTGCTGTGCCCTCCAAAGTCCAGGAAACTGCTGTGTAGGAGCAGTGTGTGACTCATGCTGTGCCTGAGACTTCCTCAACCTCATCAAGGTTGAGGCATGCTCAGTGCAGCCCTCCCTGCCTCTCAGCCAATCACGGATGCGGCTGCCAGTCCCGCCCCCTGTTTCAATTCCATGCAAGCAGAGGGCCTGAACACTGCAGCAGGGGAGAGGGGCAGGTAAGTAAGAATCGGGGACTTTCTAACAATTATATAATGCAGTTGGGGCTGGGGGAGCATGCCCTACCACATATCAAAAGTAAAATTTTGGGGTGGACATGCCCTTTAATACAGACTGATACAGGCTTATATAATCTTATATATACTGATATAATCTAATATAGACTGAGAGGCTGATATTGTCTAGTAAAAACATAATATAAATTGTACAGTGTATATGTTGTGTTATAAAGTGCACACTGTGTATATGTTGTGTTATAAAGTGTACATGGTGTATATGTTGTGTTATAAAGTGTACGCAATGTATATGTTGTGTTATAAAGTATACACAATGTATATGTTGTGTTATAACATATACTCAATGTATACGTTGCATTATAAAGTGTACACAATGTATAAGTTGCGTTATAAAGTGTACACAGTGTATATGTTGTGTTATAAAGTGTACACAGTGTATATGTGTTTAAAGTGTATATGGTGTATATGTTGTTTATAAAGTGTACTGTATCTACACGTGTTATAAAGTGTACACAGTGTATATGTTGTGTTATAAAGTGTACATGGTGTATATGTTGTTATAAAGGGTACATGAATCTACACTGTGTATAAAGTGTATACAGTGTATATTGTTGTGTTTAAAGTGTACATGGTGTATATGTTGTTATAAAGTGTACATGATATCTACACTGTGTTATAAAGTGTACACAGTGTATATGTTGTGTTATAAAGTGTACATGGTGTATATGTTGTTATAAAGTGTACATGATATCTACACTGTGTTATAAAGTGTACACAGTGTATATGTTGTGTTATAAAGTGTACATGGTGTATATGTTGTTATAAAGTGTCAATACCATCGGTTTGGGCCTAGGCACTCCTTGTTGGCAACGTGCCACTAATGTTGAAGGTGCAGCTCCCGTTCGTCCTCTACCTGTAGGACTCTCAGCTATAGACACGCATTTGTATTGGAAGCGCACACTTGTCCTCAGTTTCAAACTGTTTATTATAACACACATGAACAACGTTTCGGAGAACACTATGTCTCCTTCATCAGGTATATATAAACATATACTGATGAAGGAGACATAGTGTTCTCCGAAACGTTGTTCATGTGTGTGTTTAATAAACAGTTTGAAACTGAGGACAAGTGTGCGCTTCCATACAAAATGCTTGTTATAGTGTACATGATATCACATTGTGTTATAAAGTGGATACGTTTGAGTCTGTTTCATAAAGGAAAGACAAACAGGCTATTTACGCAGAGCCGCTATCGCTTGGGTAAATTTTCTTTCGCTATTCAATATCACATTTGCAATCTGGTAAATCCTGCTAAGGGATTTACCCACTGCGGGGTTTAACGGCAGCTTTTCCTGGCTTTAAAATCCAGCATTAAAACTAGCGCAAAACCGAAATGAATCGTGAGCGTCGGATGCACAGGTGATTTTTTCGTAACCTGCGCATCCGACGCTAATATGGATATAAATTCATGCTAACCGGTAGCGAATTGGATAGCGCGACTTAACTCCATATTTGCCAGCGAGTCTGGGTAAATGAGCCTGAAAGTGCATTGAAAAGCTTTTATGTGCAGGTAAACCACACAATCCCTCACTGCAGGAGGGCTTCTTAACGCCAGATACTACACATACTACACATGCTACATGCCATAGTGTAGAGTTTATCTTGTAACAGGGGTGGATCTATACACCATACACAAACTGTGCCATTTTCATCAGGCCATGGCCATATTAAAGACAGAAGAGGATACTGTAAATGTGCCAGACTTAATTCACCCTGAAGGAATGTGGGCGGAGCTTGTCTACAGCATGTCAACTAAGATTAATTAAGGGGCTAAAGTGAACCCTGTGCCTCTCAATAACCCCTTTTCTACCGGAAACTCCTTTTTGCAGCAAGTAACCAATGTATATAAATGAACTGATATAAGTTATAATCTGTAGTGCATTGTGGGAATTTCCAGAGAGTATAACAATGTAGTAATTATGCAATAATAATAGAAATAAGAGGGAAATAATCCTGTACACGTGACATCAAAAATAAAAGATTTATTGGTCTGCATTTTTTTGTTAAAGGGACTTCAACCTGGGAACTTTCCATACCCTTCATTAATTTTCCTGTTACTGATACATATTACTGTGTTTACAGATGTCGTTCAATTATGAGGATTAACGATAATGTCGTTGAACGTTCATTGGCTGCATCATACATGAAAATTATCCAACGTGTGTACGAGGCTTTAGTGCCGAAAATACAAATATCGGTTGAGAGAAAAGGGTTAATGGGGATTTACCACCGTAAAAAATTTCCTAACATTTATTTAGAGAAGGAAACGATGGATTTTATATTATATATATAATTTATTAATTATAGGATAATCATATGAATAAATAAATATTAATATATTTCTAGATATAATTTATATTATTATTTATAGGATTTTCAAATATAATTTTATTATATTATTTATTTAATTATTTATAGGATTTAATGATACAATTAATTATATTTATTTATTAGGGTTTATTTCTATATTGTAGGAATCCAATGGGGGATTGTTAGTGAATTGTATCGTTAGTCCCCAACAACATTAACATAATAGATGTCCATTTATATTCTATAATGGTTAGAGCAACAGCAATGAAATCTGTTCTAATTATTATTATTATTATTATTATAATAACTAAGGTTACGAGTATATTATATTTCGCTAGAATTATTTTTTATAATTATGACCATAATGTTTTAATTATTATATATTATTGTTATAATTATCATTGTTAGTTAGTAGTAGTAGTAGTAGTAGTATTGTTATTATTATTGTTATTATAGTAGTAGTAGTAGTTGTTATTAGAAGTAATAGTAGGTGTTTTATTATTATTAGTAGTAGTAGTATGTTATTAGAAGTAATAGTAGTAGTGTATTTTTATAGTAGTAGTAGTGTTATATTATTGTTATTAGAAGTGTAGTAGTGTTATAGTAGTAGTAGTAGTAGAAGTTGTAGTAGTGTTATATTATTTGGGGTGTTAGAATAGACTGATACAGGATGATATAATGTAATATAGACTGATACTGGCTGATATAATGTAATATAGACTGATATGGGCTGATATATGTATATAGACCAATATGGGCTGATATAATGTAATATAGACTGATACGGGCTGATATAATGTATATAAACTGATGTGGGCTATATATTGTATATAGACTGATGTGGGCTGATATATGTAATATTGACTGATACAGCTCGATATAATGTAATATAGACTGATACGGCTGATATAATGTATATAATGACTAATAAGGCAGATATAATGTAATATAGACTAATAAGGGCTGATATAATGTAATATAGACTGATACGGGCTGATATAATGTAATATAGACTGATACTGACTGATAATAATATCTGATACGGATGATATATGTAATATAGACTGATACTGGCTGTATAATGTAATATAGACTGATTGGCTGATTAATTAATAATGACCAATATGGCTGATATATGTAATATAGACTGATACGGGCTGATATTGTATATAGACTATGTGGGCTGATATAATGTAATATGACTATACAGGCTGATATAATGTAATATAGACTGATACGGGCTGATATAATGTAATATAGACTAATGGGCTGATATAATGTAATATAGACTGATACGGGCTGATTAATGTAATATAGACTGTACGGGCTGATATAATGTAAAAATCCCCGACGGGATTTACCTATTATCGTTCATATGTATGACCAACTTTTGGGCAGAGCCCTCCTTCCCATTGTACCACACTAAAGCAGTAACTTATCACACTAAATGCTGCTGACCAGCACTTGAATTATTTGTATCCTCGTGCATATTAATTCAGCTGTTAGCGCCACGGAAATGTTGGCGCTATCAAATCTACAGTAATATATAATTATTATAATAATCCATATAGACAGATATAGTCTATACAGATTGATACAGATGAACAGTATAATATGACTGATGTAGACTGCTATGATTGAATATAGGCAGATAAAGTCTAATATAGACTGATATAGGCTGATATAATCCAATATAGACTAATTTAAACTGATATATTTTAAAGGGCATGTCCACCCCCCCAAAACTAAAATTTAACCCCTTACTGGCCACATCAAGTAGTTTAAAACAATCCTTACCTTACATTCCTGCTCAAAATAGTTCCCTGCTGTGCCCCTCCAAAGTCCAGGAAACTGCTGTGTAGGAGCAGTGGTGACTCATGCTGTGCCTGGACTTCCTCAACCTCATCAGGTTGAGCATGCTCAGTGCAGCCCTCCCTGCCTCTCAGCCAATCACGGATGCGGCTGCCAGTCCCGCCCCCTGCTTTCAATTCCATGCAGCAGAGGCCCTGAACACTGCAGCAGGGGAGAGAGGGCAGGTAAGTAAGAATCGGGGACTTTCTAACAATTATATTAATGCAGTTGGGGCTGGGGGAGCATGCCCTACCACATATCAAAAGTAAAATTTTGGGTGGACATGCCCTTTAATACAGACTGTACAGGCTTATATAATCTTATATATACTGATATAATCTAATATGACTGAGAGGCTGATATTGTCTAGTAAAACATAATATAAATTGTACAGTGTAATGTTGTGTTATAAAGTGCACACTGTGTATAGGTGTGTTTAAAGTGTACATGGTGTATATGTTGTGTTATAAAGTGTACGCAATGTATATGTTGTGTTATAAAGTATACACAATGTATATGTTGTTTATACATATACTCAATGTATACGTTGCATTATAAAGTGTACACAATGTATAAGTTGCGTTATAAAGTGTAACAGTGTATATGTTGTGTTATAAAGTGTACACAGTGTATATGTTGTGTTATAAAGTGTATATGTGTTATATGTTTGTTATAAAGTGTACATGATATCTACACTGTGTTATAAAGTGTACACAGTGTATATGTTGTGTTATAAAGTGTACATGGTGTATATGTTGTTATAAAGTGTACATGAATCTACACTGTGTTATAAAGTGTACACAGTGTATATTGTTGTGTTATAAAGTGTACATGGTGTATATGTTGTTATAAAGTGTACATGATATCTACACTGTGTTATAAAGTGTACACAGTTGATTTGTTGTGTTATAAAGTGTACATGGTGTATATGTTGTTATAAAGTGTACATGATTCACTGTGTTATAAAGTGTACACATGTATATGTTGTGTTTAAAGTGTACATGGTGTATATGTTGTTATAATGTCAATACCATCGGTTTGGGCCTAGGCACTCCTTGTTGGCAACGTGCCACTATGTTGAAGTGTGCAGCTCCCTTCGTCCTCTACCTGTAGGACTCTCAGCTATAGCACAAGCATTTGTATTGGAAGCGCACACTTGTCCTCAGTTTCAAACTGTTTATTATAACACACACATGAACAACTTTCGGAGAACACTATGTCCCTTCATCAGGTATATCATATAACATATACCTGATGAAGGAGACTAGTGTTCTCCGAAACGTTGTTCAGTTGTTTGTTATAAAAACAGTTTGAAACTGAGGACAAGTTGGCGCTTCCAATACAAATGCTTGTTATAAAGTGTACTGATATTCTACATTGTGTTATAAAGTGGATACGTTTGAGTCTGTTTCATAAAGGAAAGACAAACAGGCTCATTTACGCAGAGCCGCTATCGCTCTGGGTAAATTTTCCTTTCGCTATTCAATATCACATTTGCAAATCTGCGTAAATCCTGCTAAGGGATTTACCCATGCGGGTTTTAACGGCAGCTTTTTCCTGGCTTTAAAATCCAGCATTAAAACTAGCGCAAACACGAAAATGAATCGTGAGCGTCGGATGCACAGGTTTTTTTTCGTAACCTGCGCATCCACGCTATATGGATATAAATTCATGCACCGGAGCGAATTGGATAGCGCGACTTTAACTCCATATATTTGCCCAGCGAGTCTGGGTAAATGAGCCTGAAAGTGCATTGAAAAGCTTTTATGTGCAGGTAAACCACACAATCCTCTCACTGCAGGAGGGCTTCTTAACTGCCAGCATACTACCATACTACACATGCTACATGCCATAGTGTAGAGTTTATCTTGTAACAGGGGTGGATCTATACACCATACACAAACTGTGCCATTTTCTATACAGGCCATGGCCATATTAAAGACAGAAAGGATACTGTAAATGTGCCAGACTTAATCACCCTGAAGGAATGTGGGCGGAGCTTGTCTACAGCATGTCAACTAAGATTAATTAAGGGGCTAAAGTGAACCCTGCCTCTCAATTAACCCCTTTTCTACCGGAAACTCCTTTTTGCAGCAAGTAACCAATGTAATATAAATAACTGATATAGTTATAATCTGTAGTGCATTGTGGGAATTTCCAGAGAGTATAACATGTAGTAATTATGCAATAATAATAGAAATAAGAGGGAAATAATCCTGTACACTGCATCAAATAAAAGATTATTGGTCTGCATTGGTTTTGTTAAAGGGACTTCAACCTGGGAACTTTCCATACCCTTCATTAATTTTCCTGTTACTGATCATATATACGTGTTTACAGATGTCGTTTCAATTATGAGATAACGATAATGTCGTTGAACGTTCATTGGCTGCATCATACATGAAAATTATCCAACGTGTGTACGAGGCTTTAGTGCCGAAATACAAATATCGGTTGAGAGAAAAGGGGTTAATGGGGATTTACCACCGTAAAAAATTTCCTAACATTTCATTTAGAAGGAAACGATGGATTTTATATTATATATATTATTTATTATATTATATTTAATCATATGATAAATTAAATATTTAATATATTTCTAATATAATTTATATATTTATTTATAGGATTTCTAAATATAATTTATTATATTATTTATTTATTTATTTATAGGATTTAATGATACAATTATTTATATTATTATTTATAGGGTTTATTTCTATTATTTGTAGAATCCTATATGGGGGATTGTTTAGTGAATTGTATCGTTAGTCCCCAACACATTAACATAATAGATGATCCATTTATATTTCTATAATGGTTAGAGCAACAGCAATGAAATCTGTTCTAATTATTATTATTATATTATTATTAAAACTAAGGTTACGAGTATTATTATTTCAGCTAGAATTATTTTTTATTAATTATGACCATAATGTTTTAATTATTTTATTATATTGTTATAATTATCATTGTATTAGTGTAGTGTAGTATTAGTTTTGTTTTATTATGTTATTATTAGTAGTTGTGTTTGTTTTGTTAGTGTGTGTTTTTATTTTAGTAGTGTATATTGTTTATTGAGTATGTGTGTGTTTTATTTCTTAGTCGTCGTGTTGTTTTTGTGTATGTGTTGGTGTTTTGTGTGTGTTTTTGTGTGTTGTGTGTGTCTGGTGGTAGTATCGTTGTGTGTTTTTTTTTGTCGTGTGCTTTGTTGTTTTCTTTTTTTTTTCTTTTTTGTTTATTGTTTTTATTTTTTTATTTTTTGTTTATTATTTTATTTTTTTTTATTTTATAATTTTTCTTATTCATTTTTGTGTTTGTTTGTTTGTTTTTTTGTTTTCATGTGTATGTGTTTTTTTTTTTTTTTTTTCTTTTTTTTTTATTTTTTTTTATTTTTTGCTTCTGTGTTTTTTTTTTTTTTTTTTACTTCTTGTTGTTTATTTTGTTTTTTAATTTTTTTCTTTTCTTTTTTCATTTTTTTTTTTTCTTTGTTTTTTTTTAGGGCTTCCCCCCCCTCTTTCCCCCCCCCACCTGGCCCCCTCTTGTATATCCTTCCTTCTCCCGCTCCGGTTCTCCCGTTTCCCCCTCGTCCCACTGCCGCCCACCGGAGGATGGCAGAGTCCATATAGACTCTGCCTCCTGTCTCCCCTCTGGGAGAAGTTTGGCATGCGCACTGCAGGCCTCACCCCTCCCTTCCTCCCTGTTTGGACCACCACCCCCCTAGCTACAAATCCATTATATATGTGTAGGGCTTAGTCCCCCACCCCAACCGCATATTTTTAATGTAAGAAACTTTCCCATCTTTTCTTACCTTCCCTCTTTCCTCCACCGTTCATATCTACCGCGCGCAACGTCCGTGATTGGCTGCCTCTCAGCCATCACAGATGCGGATGGTCCCGCCCCTCTGCTTGCATTTTTGCGCAAGCAGAGGGCCAGGCAGTGTGGCAGAGGAAAGAGGAATGTAAGTAAAGATCGGGGAAGTTCTCTTACATTAAAAATATAGCGGTTGGGGCTGGGGACAAGCCCTACACTATATAAAAATTAAAAGAAGGGTGGACATAATAGTGATTTGGCTGGACTCCTGCACACCTTAATATTTATCTTGCTGGGTGCTGGTGGTCTGAAGCGATTCCTTCCTCGCTAGTCATACAAATAAATGTGGGTAACCATTCACTCTGAATGCCTGCAACTTCTTTTAACCAATAATTACAATAATTAGGTTTGAGGAAAAATGTGCCACCAGACTAGAGGAACGGTTAGGGCAGTGTGGCAGCACCGGCCTATGCCAATTTATTTATGGGCTATCTGGAGAAGTACATCTGTAACTCTGACATATTTAAAGATCATGTGTAAATGTAGATTAACAGAGGATTTATTTATAGTTTGGGACGGGACTATTGAGCTGTTTGAGCAATTTGTCTTGAGACTTAGGGGCTATTTATAAAAAGCAAAAGTAGCGAAATGTTTTCGCATTCGCTTTTCGCATGGTTTTCACCAAAAAGACGTTAACGCTATTTATAAAGGTAGCGTTAACGAATGGCGAAACCGTTTCCGCGAGCTATCGCTAAACCCTTTTCGCCTAACTCCGCAATGGTAATTTTAGCGAAAAAGGAGCAAAAAGGCATAACGCGATTTATAAAAGAGCAAAGGTGGTTTTTTGCATTAAAAAGAGCGAAAGATTAGCGCGACCCTGAAGGTGTGTGAAAAGTCTTGTTTTGAGCGAAAAGGCATTCTAATGGGTAATATGCCTTGAAAAAGCGAACGCGCATTAGAAGGGGCGATCGCGCATTAGAGTGTAATATGCCTTGGAAAAGCGACATTGAAAGGCGATCGCGCATTACAAGGTAATATGCCTTGGAAAAGCGAACGTGCATTAGAAAAGCGAACACGCATTAGAAGGCGAACGCACATTAGAAAGGCGAACGCACATTAGAAAGGCGAACGAACATTAGAAAGGCGAACGCGCATTAGAAAGGTGATGTGCAGTGCAAAGAAAATTGTATTCCAATTGAGAAATTCTAAGAAGATTGACTAATAAGACAGGGCTGACTTCTTGGTAAATGTGAGGTGGCCATTTTGAACTTGACATCATTTCTCTAGTGGGCTTTTCTGGTTTCAATGGTTTTCGCAATGCGTCTTCTTAGATGCGTTAAGTTCCGCTGCGATACTTTTCGCTCTTTATCCGCGCCCGTTCGCCTTTTTCAGCCACGAAGTGTGTTGTTTTTTCGCTTTTTTATAAATAAGGCGAAACGAAGCCCCAAATGGCGTTATTTTCGCTGCGATGTGCTGCGCTAATTATTTGGCGAAAAGACAATCCTTTATAAATATCCCCTTAGTAAAATCACCCTGGTTAAATTCACCCAGCTGGATAAATTGTCAATCCACTTCTGGATGTACAGATGATATAGAAGGGACAAATCATGGATAATGTACATGAAAACCTAGTGATAGAAGCACTACTGCTGACAGCTTTCACCCCCCATCACGTTAACCAGTCTCCCTAAACTCAATACATGAGAGTTGACAGAATTAGCAACAATGATAAAGACAGAGAATATGTACAGAACAGATGACTGTATACGATAATGGGATGTTGCAGAATGTGGTCACTAGATCATTCTGTTAAGGCTAAAGCCAAGAGACAGGACATAGGGATCCCTTTTATACAAGGATACTATGGGTTCCTAATGATTAAAATTAGCTTAAAAATCGATGAGCATCCTTAAATCGGATAGAACTCTGCACTTTGCGCCGGCTGCGCGAGTCCCGAAGAGGCCCCCACGCAGCCGCGTGATTTATACAGAGGCTGCGCAAGTCTTAGCACGTAAGTATTTAACGCCAGCTATAGCTGTACTTACGTGCGGGTGAGACCCGGAGCCGCGCAGCTCCTGGTAAATACAGATTTCCCCAGAGCATTTGCTTTCAAAAGTTCAGTCCGTTTTAGAGCTATATGGAAAGTTTGAAAGTTCGATAACGGACCCAATAAAGTCAATGGGAGTCAAATAGTTTGAAAGTTTGAATGAAATAAAATTAAAATATCAATGGTGTCTCGCGGATTCGATATTTACTCGCGTATAGGTATAATAGACATTTTACTCGCGGATTAGCTATTTACTCGCGTATAGGTATAATAGACATTTTACTCGCGGATTAGCTATTTACTCGCATATAGGTATAATAGACATTTTACTCGCGGATTAGCTATTACTCGCGTATAGGTATAATAGACATTTTACTCGCGGATTAGCTATTTACTCGCGTATAGGTATAAGACATTTTACTCGTGGATTAGCTATTTACTCGCGTATAGGTATAATAGACATTTTACTCGCGGATTAGCTATTTACTCGCGTATAGGTATTAGACATTAACTCGCGGATTAGCTATTTACTCGCGTATAGTATAAAGACATTTTACTCAGCGGATTAGCTATTACCTCGTATAGGTATAATAGACATTTTACTCGCGGATTAGCTATTTACTCTCGCGTATAGGTATAATAGACATTTTACCTCGCGGATTTGCTATTTACTCGCGTATAGGGTATAATAGACATTTTACTCGCGGATTTGATATTTACTCTCGTATAGGTATAATAGACTTTTTACTCGTGGATTTGGATATTTACTACTCGCATAGGTATAATAGACATTTACCCGCGGATTACTATTTATCCGCGTATAGGTATAATAGACATTTTACTCTCGCGGATTAGCTATTTACTCGCGTATAGGTATAATAGACATTTTACTCTGGTATTTGATATTTACTCGCGTATAGGTATTAATAGACATTTTAAACTCGCGGATAGCTATTTACTCGCTATAGGATAATAGACTTTTACTCGCGGATTGCTATTTACCTCGCATATAGGTACAATAGACATTTTACTCGCGGATTAGTATTTACTCGCGTATAGGTTAAATAGACATTTTACTCGCGGATTTGATATTTACTCGCTATAGGTATAATAGACATTTACTTGAGGATTGATATTTACTACTTGCGTATAGGTATAAAATAGACATTTTACTCGCGGATTCGATATTTACTCGCGTATAGGTATAATAGACATTTTATTTCGCGGTTAAGATATTTACTCGCGTATAGGTATAATAGACTTTTACTCGCGGATTGGATACTTACTCGCGTATAGGTATAATAGCATTTACTCGCGGATTAAATATTTACTCGCTTATAGGTATAAATAACATTTTTACTTGCAGATTCGATATTTACTCCGCTATAGGTACAATAGACATTTTACTTGCGGATTTGATATTATATCTCGCGTATAGGTAATATATAGACTTTTACTTGCGGATTTGATATTTACGCGCGGGTAAGTTAATGACCTTTTACGTTCGGCGGTTTGTATATTTACTACCGCATATAGGTATACGGGCTGATATAATGTAATATAGACTGATACTGACTGATATAATGTAATATAGACTGATACAGGATGATATAATGTAATATAGACTGATACTGGCTGATATAATGTAATATAGACTGATATGGGCTGATATAATGTAATAATGACCAATATGGGCTGATATAATGTAATATAGACTGATACGGGCTGATATAATGTAAT